>APFE031089273.1:43112-60536 GCA_000404065.3 Pinus taeda | reverse complement strand
TTATATATATATATATATAACATCGGGGGTGATGGCGTATCTTCAAGAGAACAGGGTTTCAGAAGGTCTGGCTGCCGCCGCTGCCCTAACAGAACAGTGCTGCGTAGAAACGGAGGGATGCCTGGCAGATGAATCCACTGCGCAAGATCTCTCCCTTCGGATTTGGCCCGGATCTACTACCGGAAAGCCGCTTCAAGATTCGGAACAAAGCAAGCAGAAACTGGAGTTTATCCTCCCCTTCTCGGCTCAGGATGCTTTATTCAAGATGGATCTGGGTGCCATTTTTCACTGCGCTTGGCTTCATGCAGCAAATCAACCAGACCCCAACCAATATAGAATGGAGGCGATGGCGATGACGGTTTTTCGAGAGATCTGGGTTTCAGAAGAACTGTTTTGCGCTGCCGCTAAACTCATAGATCAACGCTGTGTTGGAACGGATGAGGGCCTGGCAGATGGTTTCGCTACAGGTCTAAACTCTGATTTGAACAGTCGCGCAGATCTGGTCTTCCATATGACTAAACAACTGCAGATGAGCCCAGATTGGGAAGCATATTCATTGACCAACAGCGTTGTGCTCAGATCGGATCATGGACCCTTCGAACAACCGTCATTGATACCTGATGGGGCACCATATCCATTGAACAATAGTTTTGGGCACAGATCGGGTCATAGGCTTTCAAATCTAGACCTCTGTAGAGAAGATCTACCCCTATACAGGCTAGATCTGGAAACACACTCGCCGAAAAAGACGATTGAAGATAAAAAAGGCTCTCTCTTTATTAGATCTATGGGAGGGAACACAATATGCATCGAAATAGGGAAATCGGAGGCAACAGAAATCCTCAAACAGAGGATACATGAAAAGACTGGAATCCCACCATGCAAACAGCTCCTCCTCTACGCAGGGAAGGTAATTCAGGAGGGGTTCAAACTAATGGAATACGGTATATCAAAGGACTCTACCATCTGTCTCAGCACAAGATTGCATGGAGGCTGCCCCGGCTCAAGTTCAAAAGGACCTGCTTCCTTCAAAGATGCAATCAAAGGGAAGATGGAACCACAAAAGAAACCAGAACAGCAAGCTACAACACTAGGGGCATACATTGTTGAGCAGACAACACAGAACCCTACATTAACAGTCTCCATACCAGAGGTAAATGAAATACAAGATGATTATTCAACTAAAGCAGTGATATGCAGGTCCAATGGGTTTTGGCCCAAACCGGAAGCCCTTCGTCAATGGATCTACTCCATATGGACAGAAAACTGTGATATCCACCTCTGTTCAAAAGGATTCTTCATTGTCAAATTTGACACCATAAAGGACAAAGAATATGCTTTGAACGAGGGTCCATGGTTTTGGGGAAACGCTGGCCTTTTCTTGAAATCTTGGTTCCCGGATTTCGATTCAAATGGCATGGGGGTCACCAAAATGCCGGTATGGGTAAAATTGTTTAACCTACCTATACATTTTTGGCACTACAAAGTATTGGAAGGAATATGCAATACCCTGGGATCTTTTATAAAAGTAGATCATGAGCGCCTATCCAAGGATATCTACACATTTGCCAGGATATATGTGGAGGTAGACCTCAGTCAAGGCCTACCAGAGCACATTCTCCTAATCCATAATGGAAAACAATGGGCACAACCACTGGATTATGAAAACACCGCCTTTCGCTGCCACACATGTCGACAAACAGGTCATTTTCAGAGTGCATGCCCACAAAACAAAAAAGATAGGAAAAGGAGACAACCACCAAAGCAGAAAGGATGGCAATTTACAGCCACAAGCGCAGAGGATATAGAAGAGGAAAAGAATGCAAAAACCACCAGCATTCTACAAGAAGATGAAGATGGAAGGAATAACCCAGAAATCAGCAAAGAAAGTTATCCACACCACCTACAGAATAATGGAAATCTGATTAAAGGAGCAATAGATACAAATGCAAGAAACCCACAGTAGCAATATGAGAACTCCGGGTAGGAATTTGGAGGCAGCAAACGAGCATACTCACCAACAAGCACAGATTATGAAAAGGACATCATGGCAGCCACAAATGAAGCACAAATGATTATTGTAACAGCTCCGCCAAACAATGATGGTTGGCGGAAAGTGGAAAAAAAAAGGTTAGGAAAGCCTAGATAGACTATTTGATTAATTATTAGCTCCTAATTAGCAGGACAAGTTTTGTTACAACATATGCTATTACAGCATCTACAACATGTAATTTTACTCATAATGAATAAAATTACGATTTTTCCAGTCGAAATATATATATATACTTACTATATGATATTATATATATGTACTATATAATATTATATAATACTATTTATTTATATTATATTATATATATATTATATATATAATGCATATATATATTATATAATACATGTATCCATATATTATGTAATGCATATATATATTATTATTATATGTATTTGTAATACATATATATCTATGTATTATATAATACATATATCTCTATGTATTAATATATATATATTATATAATAATAATATAATATATATATATATATATATTATATATAATATGTATTTTATATATATTTATATATAATATATATATATATATTATATTATTATATATTATATATATATAATATATATATATATATATATATATATATATATATATATATTAGTATATATATAAATATATATATATATACATATATGTTATTGAATTTATATATATATATATATATATATATATATATATATCTATTGAATATTATTTATATATTGTTTTGTAGCCTTTTTAAAGTTATGCATGATCATACTAAGCAAAATGATTAAAACATTTGGTGGGCACACTTAGTACTAAGTATTTATGATACCTAAACACTGCTCTATCGCACCATTGCACCA
This sequence comes from Pinus taeda, assembly GCA_000404065.3. NCBI lineage: Eukaryota > Viridiplantae > Streptophyta > Pinopsida > Pinales > Pinaceae > Pinus > Pinus taeda. Next base: position 57,641 of record APFE031089273.1, on the reverse strand, counting down.
TTTCACAACCCCTACTTGTTTTCGCTGATTGTGCCATGTGCTAGTCCCAAAATATCTTCTCTAAGTTCCTGCCTAAGCACCCCTTCACTAGAATCTAGATTCCATACCGACAATAGCTAAGGTATAAAATACAAAGGTAACAAATCTAATGGCTTGAGATTGAGTGAGAATTCTAGTTTAAGTTTCATCGATTAACCTAACTCCCTTATGATTTCTTGTAGATGCCATTTAAGATACATATATTGTACCAAATGATTCAGATATTGCAGCTTAATACCTGGAGATACAAATCCCATCTTTTGCATATCCAATCCCTTGGAGTATATTCAGAGCTTGTTTCGACCAATCGTGCCACATACAGATCCAAACCCAACTACTTGGAGATCCAAACCCTTGCCAACAAAGACTAAATAATGGTATTACTAGGGTTTTTCTTGTTGTTATTGTTAAACAAATCTCTATGGCATAGGATTAAAGAATTGCTTTCATTCATGGAATATAGGACCTCATATGTGTGCCAAAATACAGTCCAAAAAAGACCATACCTACATGGGAAACTCTATGAATTCCACCAAGATGAGACAACATTGTTTGGTATCTTACTCAGCTAACAATTTTTCCATCACATCGAGAGAAAACCACTAAGGTATTACAACAAATTCAAGGGCCTCAAGAAATAATACCAGTATAGTCAAATTCTTTTTTAAATGAAAACAAAAAATATATTTTGTTAGCCCACAAATACTTACAACCAAACGTGGTTTCCAAAGTTCTTATACCCAAGCCTTAAAATCTAATTAGATAGAGTCCAACCAAAAAACTACATAAAGTGTGCATTGCTTGAACTTATCACATACACCAAAATGAACACCAACAAATATATGCATAGGAGTTTCATCAAAAAGGATTCTATTACCTCAAGGAATCCCTTTAAGACAACCTTTCTTAACATTTTTAGAGAAACAACCATTGCAATTGCTGCCTCCATGAATAAACAAAGAGTTGGTAAACTCAATTCATGGCCAAGGGCACCCACTTTTAGGTTCTATCATGCCTTGTGACAATGTCAGTTGCCCAGGGCCATTGCAAAACGACTAGGCTATCAAAGCAAAGAATTAGAGACAAATAATGGGCACTGAATGTTAATAGTACCAAGCATTAAGCCCTAGCATAACACATATAAAACCCCAATTCAGAGGTATTCATCCCATGTCCTTTCTAAAAAACCAACACCAAGTGATCCTTCCTTCTATCGCATTCATTTAGAGAGATTATCCACTCTTCCACAAAAATATATAATTTACAAAGAGATCAACTTGGAAAAGATAATTATCGAAATAAACAATGATAGATGCTCTATACCTTTGCTTATACTACATATGCATTGAATTTGAGCTATGCTTTCCTTGATGCTATAGGGTCTCATGATTTTGAAGTTTACATATTACCAACCAACTTTGTATTTTGTTTCACCATGATAGTCTACTATTATGAAATATTTTCGGTAAAATATTGCACTCAAAACCTGGTAGAACTCTTAGCATCCTTTATTTTTCAATCTTGACATTGAGGCCCATAGCTTAAGATCATCCATGCACATATATTATGAGGTACCAAATTATGGGATATTTCTTAAATCCAACCTATCCTTCTTATACATTGTTAAATAGGAGAAGTTATCCTTCTTCCACAATAATTATTGGAAGAGGAACTATTCCATCTAATTGAGAAACCATGGAAAGATACATCAAAACACTGAATTTGAGCCAGAATGCAAAAGTAGCCTCCCATGCAAGAATTTGGATGGTTTCCTATACAAGAATCTTTAAAAAGGCCAGTTTCAAAAAGCTACTTCCCAAAAAATTCTAAAATTTGAGGATGTCTTTGATATGCACGATCTTCAACAAGTATAGGCACCTACAATGATCTTGTTGAATAGCAAGAAATATAGAAGAGGTAACGAAGATAAATGCATTGAATCAATGACTAGGAGTTTAAAAATATGTATATATATTTAATACCTCAGTAAAAATATCAAATTGCAAAAAAAAAGTGGCTTCATCCTATGCGGAAAAAAAGAGTGAAATAACAGATAGCAAACCATATTCTCTAAAATTGTTCCAACTATCTTATGTTGTAATTGATTTTTATTCCAAAATATATGGTGTAGACACAGTGCTTGATTTCATAGTTTCTATATCTAAAGCTTGTAAATTTTAATGTTTTCTTCATGCCAAAGAAAGATTATAGTTCAAAGAGTCATCATTATCCTAGAAGATTTGTCTAATAGTTAATATGCAAAAGAAGAGCCATATTTTAGAAGCGTCTATACACAATAATTTCCAACAATTTCTAACAGATTTGTTGGTAAAATTATCAAAACATTTTGTAGTTTGCAACCATTTCTGGTATTACTGCCGAGTTTCTAAAAAAGTTAAGTGGGTTCTCAAAAAGTTTGTTGGATTCCTCCTTTGTGTTTCATGTTAATGCGAGTTGAATCCATTAGTATAAAAGTTTGTTAGACACCTAATCTGTTAGGGTTGGTGGAGAGGAATTCCAATATTCATTGAAGTCCAAGTGACCTCTTGGAAGATGAAAACCAAGGGTCATAAAACTATGTATTAATATGTACATCTTGTGAATATAATAAATCCACAGGAGTTATTCAAATATTTCCTATCGATTTTATGTGTGTTTGACCTAGTAGCATTGTAGGTTCCTCTCTAGCCTACTTAAATGTGTGAAAGCCATTAGTTTCATGGCCTTAATGTGGGAACCCTCACCAAAATTGTGCCATCTCTATGCATGTCAATATTTTTCCTGATGAAACTACACCTAAGAATTTTACCATTTATGTTTTCCATATTGCAAACCTTACGCACTTAGCTACCCCTCTTCCTAGTTTTGTCACAGCTCTAACCAATGTTCACCCACAAGTTTGTCAGTTCTATTTAATGCATGTTAAGGAAACATTGGCATATGATGCTTCCTCCAATCCTACACCCATTTCTCTCCTACATCATTTGAAACCCAAGAAATGCACATTACTTTTATCTAGTGGACTCTCTTATGTCTGTTGTAACCCTATTTACCCACAATTAACCTTCAAATATAGTCATCCCTATATTCAAAGAAAATATTATTTCTTTATGTGTAATAATCTCTTACCACAATTAGATGGCATGGTAGCCTTACCAACTGAATATTATGCATCAAAAGAATTGATATAACAAAAAACATTTCCATGTGTTGGAGAAACCAAACCTTGAAAGAAATGGTGCATCGTACTTTGCAAACTGCAGCCTCATTAGCAGCTACAGTCTTCAAACTTTCCAATAATTCTTCAGACTTCCAAAAAATATGTATTGTACATGGAATGTTTGGGTCTGGAAAAAGTTACATTATGACTGTTGTCATCTCTTTTTCTCACAAGAACTTTCAAGGGTGGGGAAGCAATGAGAATTCTAGTATCTGCTGTAACAAATGTTGCAATTGACAGGGTTTTGTCAGATATAAATGGTGTTGAAGATGAAACACTGAAGGAAATGTAGGAGAAAATGAATGGAGCATCTCTCAACAAGAGGTTGTAAATTGATGAGAAGCTAAACTCTTTAAAGGAATGGAAGATTTCCAGATGGAAGGCGAGACTTAAAGATGAACAAGTGGTTGGTGTCACCTGTTATTCGACAAACACTTCAATTTTGAAGGGAAACAAGTTCTAGATATACATTCTTGACGAGAACAAGTTTGTGTTGGTGGTTTAATTTCTGAAGCAAGGCAAACATCAAATCTTGTTATATAATGATCTTATTCAATTCAAACTTATATTTTAAAAAGTGGGTGTAAATTCGGCAGTGATATACCTATCCTTTCAGAATTGTTTGATTGGGTATTTTGATGGGCAGAGTTTAATTAGCATATAAAGCCTCAAATTACAGTAGAGTACCTTGTGTTGATATGTCTATATGACTCAGTTATGATGAAGATAAGGGTAGATAGGTTTGGAACTATTTTCACCATCAAATAATAGTGAAACGATAAGATTTTAACACTTTAGGGAGTGCAAAAATAAGATTAGACATTTTGATAGTTAGTAAGTGATCTAAAGGACACGCAATAGTGATTGATGAGGCTATCTATTGCATCAATAAGTATATTCTTATCAAACTTCTCAGGTTAGATACCAAATTCCCAATGGTTTTTAGATCCAAAATTGTTCATGCATCAACAAACTATGTGTAAGTTCAAGGATACTTCAACTCGCTTTGGACATTTCCTGGAAGGAAGGGAGCACCCTAATCAATCATTATGCTCTGGGTTGATGAGGCTAGGGGCATTAGAATTGGTTGGAGTCAATACAAACAATTAATTTTTATTCTTGCATACCTCTCCAAGAAAAAGTTGTGAACTAACTAATATAACTAATAATCTTCCAGAATAGATGCATATGGAAACAAGAAAAGAGACCGAACATAAGCTTGGAGAGGTGAAAACTGGGAAACATCTTGAAGTGGAAAGAACATGTTTTATTTCTCTGGATTCTATAAATGACAATATCATTAACTTTAGATTTGAACAAACTAATCATAAATTTTATGTCTTGTGTTTTAAGGTCCCTCCTATTTATGATGATTATGATCATTTATCCATGTCATGATTTATGCACTCGATGGAGTTGGTTTATGTTACTCCTTTTTGAATATTTCATGGTGCAATTGTTTTGTTTTGATCTTCAAAATTTGAAAGAATTTGAAACGAATGGGTGGACCACAAGGAGAAAACTTTGGAATACAAAGAGTCATCATTTCAATTTCAAATCCCTGCGTTGGAATATAAAGAGATAGTGAGTTATATAAAGATATATTTTGGAATGTTGAGCTGCTAGTGAATCAAATTTTGTGAGACCTAGTTCGTGAATTGCATCATATTCAACCAAGGAGAGAAATTAGGATTACACACGTGCATTAATGTGGGAAAGTATGTTAAGGGACACTATAGAACTTTTCTACCTAAGAGTTATAACGTGATACATAACAAGAAACCAAAAACATATGAGAAAAACGGGCGAACAACAAGACCAAAAGAGATGATCCATATTAAGAAAAAGATAGGTTTGTATGTACGTTTATTTTGGATATGAAAGAATGAGATAAAAGAATAGAAAGGATCAAAGAAACATGAGAAATCACGGTAACTTGTAATTGTCAAAACAACTACGACGGAGTTCAATCCTATGACCTAATCAATACAAAACTATGTAGCTACAATGTAACATTATATGATGAACAGTAGGATTGCATAATGATTTACAAATTGAGTGTAAATATTCTTAGATGTCAAAACTCCATGACAAGCTATTTATCTATTTAGTTCTTGGAAAAATTTGTTGGACATGCAACAATATTAGACCTGAGAATGAATGTTGTTGTAATTATTTGGATATAGGCTGCTAAGTGAATATATCCATGTGAAATCCATGCCAATGTCCTTTCAAATTCACTATCATAAAGTATATTCTTATTTGTTGTTGGAAATGAATTTCACTCCCATATATCAAATGGAACAACACTAGCCAGTGTATAACAAATTTCTAACAAAGAACACACCAATTAGCCTAACAACATCTTTATTATCAAAAATTCCAGTTTGATTTAAAAGCCAGTGCATGAGTAGCTTGGTCATATTTCATTATTTTATCCTTTTCTATATTTTCCAATCACAATGATGAGCTCGGAGCTTCCAGAATATGTCCGTTTGTGGTCCCATTACTGCTGCCAATAATCTCAGCATGTGTGCAAGTGTTAAGTCATCTTTCCTTTGGGACTGTGGATAAGTTTCAAAACAGAGACTGACTTTGAGAGCACATCATCCTCATAACATAACACATACTAATTCATGTGTCTAGGAAAATGTTATTATGATCCATAAAACCATGAGTGGAAAGAAAATATGCATCAAGACAAACTATCTACATCAACATGAAAGGTCCATGCATCACCAAGATCAACCCAGAATAAGAAGCATGAGATCACCAAGAAACAATCCATTAATGAAAACATGGAGATGATGTAGTAGAGGTAAATTACCATATTCATCAAATTGTTGTACATCCACATGAACAGTATCATCTCAAAGTTAGGCATCATTACATTCTGGAAGGAGAAGCATTTATAGGTTGTACACCTCAAGATGAAGTACCAACAATGATGACCTCATCTAGTAAGGGAAGGATGGAAGAAAAATCCACAGGAGAGGATGGACTAGATGATGAAGTAATCCCTTTAGTCCCAACTCCCCATAGACTATTCAATAACTACAAAGGATGAACTTGGAGGAGTTTGTAAAGGTGGACCAACACAATATGGAGATGAGGAAAGGTTCACTACAACCAGTTGGAAGTCATCAACAAGCAACCCAACAGGAGAAGAAGAGGTATGTTCCATGGATACATGCTGAGAGTCATGACTGAAAAGGAGCTATAGAAGAGATCCTAGTAGTCATCATGAAAAGGCTCATCAAAGATAGCTTCATGATGCTTAGTCACTTAGTGAGAGGGAGGGACATAGAGATGGTATCTCTGAAAAGTTTCATAGTAGCCAACCAAAGTACTATGATTAGTCTAACAGGCAGGTGATATATCATGTCTTTCATGATACAAGTGGGTCCATGCATTCTATCCAAAGAACCTAAAACATGAGATAGAGGACTTCGACCCATGAAACCAATAAGTTTCTGACCTTAATTTTGCATCAAGGAAGAATTTGGTCTAGGCATGGAGACAGTATTATCTACAAAATATTTAATGTTGTAGATCATCCCACCATTTTAATTACCTTGGTGAGAGCACTGTTATTTCCGATTTAGTGAGTCTTGAATGTAGTGAGCTATGAATTTACCAGTTAGAGATGTTATGTCTCAAACGATTATAGGAACCGGTGAATTTAATTTTTGTTTAATATGTTTGTTGGTAATCCAAATACTTTAATGAGATATTGAACTTAGGTGTCGGTCAAAAATCCTATTTCACTGATCTCAAATACTAGGTTGACAATTGGGTCTACTATGGAGGAGGTCAAGGAAGATGAGACTATTCATCATCAGCAATGGGATGTGGATATTCCGGTTGTAGATCATATACCTAAGGGAATTTTGGAAAGGGTTGAAGCTAGTGGTTATAATAGATTGTTATCATTGAGCAGTGATAAGGTGTTTTATAGGTGTTATATAGTGGCTTTATAATGGACCACGATCATCCTAGGAAATGCCCATTATAATGGACCACGGACATCCTAACCAATCTTGATACATTACTATCATGCAGGGGTGAATCTCTACTCAACCGAGGAAGCATGGACCTTCCTTCTGAACAATGCAACTGGGGCTTCAGGATAGGATACTAAAGGAGGGCATTGCCTAACTCTGTTTAGCCAACTAAATTATCTTGGGTTGATGCTCAGGCTGGAGGAAAGAAATAAGATTAAAGGCTTGGACAACTAGATTAATGTTCGAGGGATGCTCACTCGGACCATGGCCAGAGGGTGTAAATGGATGGCACCCCCAATTATCTTTCTTTTTTTCTTTGTCCATTGGCCAAGAAAATTAGTTCATTCCTCTGCTCAATCCATTAAGCCCGTTGGCCCTTATCTCCCTGGATTCATTTTGTTTGAGGTTGCCCACTTACTATTTCGGGACTTGACCACTTCAACTTGCACATTCATCCTGGGAGTTAGTTGCATGGGATTTACTCATGTGAAGTTTGTTGGAGATTAATTAATTTATTGTTGTTGACTCTTTCCTTGCAGAAGTCTTGAGAAGTTGTAACTACCTAAAAGATTATTTATTTCTTTATTGAGGAAGTTGCACATTTGAGAAAGAGTCCATCACGAATCTTTCTAATTTAAAAAATTTGGAGGCTTTACCAAGCCTTTCTTGAGGATTCATCCAATTTGACTTTCGCTTTAATGCTTGCTTGGCAAGTCTGCAATTTCACAAAATTGTCTACTTAATCCAAAGAAATGAAAATTAATGGGACCAACAACATTCTTCCAAAAAAAAAGCTAGCGGATGTGTTCACTAAAAGGCACATAAATTTCACTACCATTTCAACCAAATGTTGTATATCTGCAAAATTGTGGCCTTCTCAGTAGGAATTCATTCTTTTACCTCCAACTTAGAAACTCAAAATACCTAGTGTTCTGAGTCTTGGCAATGTATAACTACTAATTTAAAGTGCCTGGAAGCCAACCAAATGCCTTTGACAGCTCCAAAAATATTCTTGTGCTAGAAAGACAAATACAAGATATCCAGACGTCCTGATATAGGCAGATGCCAAAAGACTACTACACCACACATTGAAAACTTTTATATGTAGACAGATGCCAGTAATACTACTACACCAAACATTGAAAACCTTTATTGCATAAAATCCCCATGTTTGACAACTACAACACATGTTCTGAAGGTTATGGTACTTACTCCTTCCGATGAACATTTGCTTCCTGCTCAGTGCTCCTCTGTTTCCATAATGCCTCTCTCTGTTCTATCTTTTCTCTTAACATTTTGACCTCTTCAAGTGTTTTTTTAACTGCATCCAAGAAAAAAAAGTAGCTTATTCACTATATTGACAATATGAAGCAGATGTACATAAATGTTATTGAACTGCTCTTCATTGTGTTTATAATAAAACAAGATTCCTATTCATGATGTTTTCCAACATATAAAAGCTAATGATTAAACATGTACATAATTATTTTCAATCACCATTCAACATAATTCTTGCAAATTAAATAAAAAACAGTTTGGTCATCTCACATCATCTAACATTACACAAAAACCATAAGGGAGTCCTATCATCTTTGTAACAATATTGTGTTAGAAATTTCTCAAATTTACAGAGGATCAATAATAGAAAATGTGGACTTTGGTTACTGGCTACACCCAACCACACACTAAATAGGATAAATATTGATAAAAGTTGAGAGAAATATCTTGAGCCTAGAGATAAATTTGAAAATCTATTTTCTCCATTGAATGGAACAAGTTCTTAAAAATAACCAGAATTTCTCATGGCTATGGATTGAACCATTGCCAGTTTATGGCCTAACTTGGTTTTACAGATAAAGGTCATTTCTTCTAGAAAAATAGAACAAGCATACCTATTATTCATTCTAGTCTTTATTCATTCAAGATCATATGGAATCACTAAATAAGAAAAAATGAAAGGGAAGCAAGCAACAAACCAAATTCATGGAAGATGATAGCTCCAGAACTTAGGCCTTCTGCAACTTTCACAAGTTGCAAAGTCATCCATGGTCCTATTTCATGAAGCTTCGTAGAACTTTGAGTAGATGCTCTATTTACTTGACCATAATCATTCACAAGTTTCACTGTTGCTACTTCATCTTCCATCGCACTTTCTGATCCATAATTTGGCATGTCAACAATAGATAATCAGTCATAAAATAATTTCAAAAATGGAAGCACTAACTGTACTCAAACTTGTAACTCCTACTTTTTACATATTTTAATTTTTATTGATCATCCCTATTAAAAAAAAACATCAAAGAACTGTATAAAGGCACTTGATAGCTAAAAACTAACAAGAGGGGCTTTCCAGCTAAAAGTTAACAAGAGTAAAAATGACTGATTTTTTCATTTAAGATTGGAATAGACAGAATACGCTATGCAAGAGCAAAAAGTTTCGTCCAAACCCTGAAATAAAATGATTTTGCTCACACAAGCTTGCTAATGGCACTTCTCCAAGTGATAAGATTGTTCCAGCATGCACTGTTAGAGGGAAAACTTATTGTGGGTTTAAGTTTTAATTCAATTGAAAAAATGAAATCTTATACATATTTGTAATGTTCGCCAAGTCTTTGCCAAGTCTATCCACATTTTTCCCTCGTTCTTCCCCAAATCCAAAATTTTGATTGTCCAAGTTACTCCCACTTCTCAGTTTTGAAGCATCACTTCACATCACCCTTCTGCCATAGAAGGGCATTGTCCCCATGAATATGATACTCTGTTACCAGATCTACCTTGGAGGTAACCTAGATCTGCAAATTGAATCCAAATTTGGCAGAATATGCCTTGGTAGCAACCTAGATCCACCAATCATAGCCAGATCTAGTAGGATCCACCCAGAAATGCATCCCAAATTTGGAAACAAGCAGGATCCTCCTATGAAACATATCCTGCAAGACTTTAAGTGCCCAAAGCATGTGTATCCCACAAAATTACAAATACTTGTTCAAAAAAAGTTTCATGAACATTTGTGCTTTCTTGAAGAAATAATGAAAATGTTAATAGTTAATACACATGTGTGCTTCCTTTCTGAAACAATAAAAAGTTGATGCACTAAACCCCTCTTCTTAGTTTCATCACAATCATGTCATTGTTATGTCCATAAACATAACAAATATCATTCTCCTCTCAACTAGTTTGTGGAATCTCATAGATGTTATTATGTGTGCAGATGATGTTTATGAAGCTAGAAATTTGTAAAAAAAATTCAATTTACAGAGGGAAACAAGTTCGGTTGATGTTATGATGAAGTATGCGAGTTGTAGTGGCTGGGATATGCGAAGTTTTCCATGGAAAGATGATCGAAGTTTTGAAGAAGCTTGATTTTGACTATGACTTGGAAGGATGGATGACTTGGGGATATTATGGAGGAAAGTGTATTGGTCTTGATCTTGATATCTCATTTTGATGACTCTGGAAGAAGAGGATTGCTTGGGTTTTCCCTAGTTACTGGATTTTTCCTTGGGGTGGAAACCTATATCTTGTGTTTTGTCTATGGTGATCTTCATGTTTTTATTTTGGTAATTTCTTGATGAAGAAAAGAAACACAAATAATTGAATAAAAAGCCAACTTCACAAGTAATTATCATGTGAACTCACCTTTTACAACCAAATTATTCTATATATTTTGAAAACAATATTGTCAAGGTATAATAGATTGTAGCAATTAAAATTGAAGTAGTAGGTGTTCAAATATTTGATAAAAACTACAAGGAAAAAAGACAAGTTCGCATTTCAGAAATTCTTAGAATATCATTTTTTGTTCTCGAATCTATTGATGCTCAAGATAATTAATCCCTTATGGAGGAGGTTGGGAGTAAAGAACTCTTAGAGGTACTACACAGCGTACGAAAATAAAAAAATTCCAGGTCCTAATGGGTTCCCTATAAAAATTTTTGGGGATGCTTAGACTTCATGGGAAAATATCTTAGAAGGCTTGTAAATGAGTCAAGATCTATTGACAGGATGCTAATAGCTTTTAATTCCAACTTATAATAATTATTCCCAACTCTGGAAACCCTCTCTCTATTGACCAGTTCAAACCGATATCTCTTTGCAATTGAATAAGATCATCACAAAATTAATTGCCCGAAGGACTAATACCAATTTATCTAACACTATTTTTGAAGAACAATTCAGTTTTCTGGAGGGTTGAAAGATACATGAATAAGTTTGCATTGCTAAAGGAGGTCTCCACTCCATTAAGATTAAAAAGTTGAGCGATATGGTAATGAACGTTGATCTCTCAAAGGATTATGACAGAGTGAAGCTCCTTTTTCTGACTTGGATATTAAACTGTATTTCCTTAGTTTCTTATATTGTAATTATAAATGGATCTGCAACCCCTTTCTTTATACCTGAGAGAGGTCTTAGGAAAATTTGTCCACTTTCTCCTCATTTAATCCTCTTGGTGGAAAAACAATTAATTAGGGCCTTGAAAGAGTGCATTCAACTGGGGTGATTAGAAGGTAAAAAGTGGAAATTCCTATATACTATCACACTTCCTCTTTATTGATGATATTTGATTTTCTTCGGAGGAAAAGGAAGGGATGAAACAAAATTGAAGGAGATTTTACAACTTTTTTGTTTTTCTTCAAGAATGCGGATTAATATGGATAAATATCACATCTCTTTTGCAGATTGATCTAGTGAAGATCAGGAGTGCATCAATACTCTCTTTCCTCAATAATTTCTAAAGTTGGATAACGGTCTAAAGAAATTTGGCTTTACCCTTAAACCAAACAACTAACAAAAGAAGAATTGGTAGTGGTTAGGTATAAAGGTCAAGAAAAACTTGATTGTTTGGTACAATCGAAGGATTTCCAACGGGAGAAAGCTATTATTAGTCAAATCAGTTATTGAGGTCATTCTGCTTTATTAGTCCTCCCTTTCTTAGATTCCCAAAGAAGTAATAGAGTCAATTAGGAGACTCAGTTATAGATTCACTATGAGTTAGCAATCCCAAAGGCCTTGGGGGGCTACAACCTTAAAAAATTATTTCATTTCTACAAGGTGTTGGCAACAAAGAGTGCTTGGAGGCTTGTACAGGGGAAAGGGTTTTGGTGTTCTATTGTAAAGGAAAAATACATATATCCAACCTTAGTGGAAGCTTGGATTAGAAGCCCCATTAAAAATTCTCATAACATCTTTGTAACTTGGAGGCAGTATTACATGTTTTTACTTTGATAGGGAGCTGGCTTGCTTTGGTGTGTTGGAAGAGGCTCAAATGTTCAGGTGGGCTTGGATTCTTGGATTGGTAATGACAATAATTCTAGGCTTCCTCCTCGCATCATTCAGCATCTGAGAAACATATGGGTATATACCTTAAATCAAGTTGCAGACCAGGAGATGAATACAATCTGGCAACAAGAGTTGCGATCTACTAGAGATCTTGGCCTCAATGAGGAGGATGTTGAAATGTGGATGCCACTTCCAGCCATACCAATCTCTAGTTAGAAGGTTGAGTATCTTCTAAAGGAAGGTCGCAGTCTATTATGTTTGATCAGCAAGATGTATGGTCCGTTTTTGAATCTTAGGGGGTTAAGGGGCATCTAATTGTTGCAAGATTTGTTTGAAGGAAGGTCACATTTCATGGAAGGTCTATCGAGTATGAAAAGTGTGTTGTAGCTGGCTGTGCTTATGCCCTAACTAGTATTGAGAACTGTAGAGTAGAATACTTCAGCCCTTGGTGCCAAATTTTCCATTTGATTGAGTCATCTTCACGTTTAAGGGCTTTGATATAGGGTCTTCATATTGGAAAGTCATTATTGACTTTAAATCATTGCACTCTTTCTCTCTCTCTACTAAACATTTGATGGTTAATAATAAGAATATTTGATCAAGGGTTTTCCCATCTTGGGGTTTTTCCTTGGCTTGTGCCATATTCTTGTGTCCTTCTATCTTGGCTTATCTTCGGCATTTATCATGTATTTTCTTTCATCAGTTACTATATGTGATTGTTAATGGATTAATGGTAAAATGGATGGATGAAGTAACTAACTGAAGCAAAGAACATGTTAACTCAAAATTAACACTTCTATATTTCATGAAAACATCCCAAAAATGGGTGGGGACATTGTCTATGACCTTAGCACTTTTAGGGGACCATCCCCACATTCATGGTGAAATTTAAGGGACTTTTTGGGTACCAAATCAGCCCATCCAAGAAGTTTAGGATGTGACCTTAGTCATGTCTAGCCAAAGACAATAACTATTTTGCTATGTTGCCCAAGTATGTGTCCCTACATTTAAACCTTGGGTCCCAACTAAGCTAGCATTGCACGAACTTTGGTACCCATTGCAAACATCTTGAAATAGGAGGGGATGTTATCATGGAGTAAAAGAATTTTTTGGGACTATCCCAACATCCCTCAATTTTTCAACTCATAGATATCCCTCCTGTTGTAGCTTTCTAATTGGGTTAAAAATTGGAGAAAAAATAAATAATGCCACTTGTATAAATTGGATCCCATTCACTAAGAAAGAAGACTTATGTAATAAATCATAACCTAAATTAATTCTCTCATTTCATGCTTCATTTTACTCTCATTAAGAATCTCAAGTATACCTATGCACAAATTCATAGACATCCCTCATGTTGTAGCTTTCTAATTGGGTTAAAAAATGGCAAAAAACTAAATAATGCCACTTGTATAACATGGATCCCATTCATATAAGAACCAAGACCTAATTAATAAATCCTAACCTAAGTTAATTGTCTCATTTCATGCTTCATTTCACTCTCATTGAGAATCTCAAGTATGCCTATGCACAAATTCCTTTGGTGACACCATTCTTCCCTAATTATCAAAGTCTCACATCTTACATCACTTGGCACATTATTATTTCTAAAAGTTCATATCTATTCAGTAGCCTAGTTCTATTTCATCATTTGTGTGTATGTGTAAGCCCAAGGCATATGCTCAACAGTTGTTGCCAGAATTGATCATTTGGTTACTTCCCTGCCAACAAGTGTTCGCATAGAATTCCCTTCAGTGAGGTGGACTAGTCTATGCCAATGACTTTACTAAGGATACCATGTGTAAATGTGGGGAAGCATCCCTTGGATTTCCCCATGATATTTTCCTTGGGAATAAAGATACATAGATATATGACATACCGTGTTAATTGGGTTCATCTCGGGTGGTTGGGAGCAATGATTATTATCTTCCCCACCACCAATTCAATTCTTACAATTGACATATCTCTCTCTCTCTCTCTCGATAT
>APFE031089273.1:12641-42695 GCA_000404065.3 Pinus taeda | reverse complement strand
ATATATATAATTTCAATTGGGTTTATCTTGGGTGGTTCAGATGAATGATTGTTATCTTCCTCACCCCATGTTCAATTCCTGCAAGTGACACACTGAGCTCATATAAAGTATATTATTGGAATGACTTCAAGCCTTCTTGTTGTATGGCCTTGAGCCCTAAAGAATATCTCACCCTTGCCCATGGGCTTGAGGGTGGGGTGCTTTGTTACATGGTAATAAAAAAACACATATACATATATACATATATATGTGTGTGTGTTTTTGTATACATATGCATATATTTCCTACAAAATTAGTTACAAAACAAAATCATGTACCCTAGGGCCTAGATCAACACAAGTGTTATTTTTAATATAATTCTTGCAAGATAATTTTTTACTAAGTTTTAGGGCTCAAATTCCAAATGCAAGCCCTATATTAATATGGATTTTTGGGGGGCTAAGCACAAGGAACAAAAGTAACTCCATGCTTGTTAGGCACCCGCATTCTCACTGCAGCTAGGGAGGTCAACATTAGATGCTTACAATTTTTTGAAATCAAGCATAGATCCTTCTTAAACTCAAATCTACTTGAACCGCAAGGGATAAAAATAAAAACATGTGATATCCTCTCAACACTTATAGATCCAAGATTAAGATGGATCTACACTAGTTTATCTTTACACTAGCATTTCTTTTACATTAGAGACTGGGCATCATCTTTTTTTTGTTTTAATTTATTCGACCCACACTTCCTCCCGAAAAAAAAATTAAAGGAAGGAGTGATTGACCCTTCCTAAACCTTAATCCTAACCTATTTATGAACAACCACGCCTTTTAGTTTGCATCACATCCTTTTGGATTCTCATAGAACATTTTTGAGCTTATGAAAAATTTGTAGTTATGGCAAATACTTGAGAGTTTTTAACAAGATCTCTTATAATGGAAATCAAGAGCTCTAATTTGAAGTGTTTCTTGGGCTGATTTGGGGTGTTTCTTGACTGGTTGGGATCCAAAATGCTTCTTGAATTGACTTTTTAAGTTGATCTTGGGATTAATTTAAAGTTCTTCTTAAAGTTGATTTGAATGTGTTCCTCAGTATATAAGAGTGTTGATTCAAAGTTGTTATAAGGTTGAATTGGAGTGCTAAATCACAGATTTAAAATTGCTTTTGGACTTCCACCGCCAGAGTGTTAGTTTAGCTATATGTAGCTTACAAAACCTTTCTTGTTCATGCAAAGTATTATACAGTAGTACATCAACCATCATTTTGGCAATCCGTAGAGCATTTACAAAGGCACACTAGCAATTATAGAGGAGATAGAGAGATGGATGGCACATGCATTGTTTTGGCATGAACACACCATCCTTTTTTAATTTCCAGATTATATGTTTTCCTAAATTATCAATTCATTCCTAATTATGAGTTTATGCTTTAATTAGTTTTGCATGCACTGTTAAAAGGGATAGTTCCCTAGACACTCATGCATGAGGATTTCAATCTAAGTTAAGCTAAGCAGATCTCTGGAAGGATGCATGCTTAGGAATAATTGCAAGTGTTGATAATTACCCAAGGTTAATTGCAAGGATAATTTTTCAAAAAACTTCTATCAATAGCTACTTAGTACATGTTTTCTTTTCTCATGGGCATCCTGCAAATTAAACAAATGATCCCGTTGCAAAAGGAGATAGGCCTGGAAATTATTATTGACATATCAAAATTCCATAAAATGCTCAACCCATCGAAAAAGTGAGACAAAGGAGCTTGGATAAATCCTAAATTTAATTTTTAAAACTCGCAAAACCCTAAATTTAAAGAACTCAGGAAAACCCTGTTATTTTTCTAAATGGAATAAATGGACCCATATAGAGGAGGGGAAAACCTTGTATCGAATGAGGAATGAGATCAAAATGGTACCTTTACCTGATCGTCGTTATGGATCTGGGATTTGAACCCACATCCAGTGTAATCTTGAAATCCTCTGTAACTTTCGAGGATATATCCTCTGTCATATTGTGAATTTTGCAGACCTGAAAGTAGCAATGGAGAAGAAAAATGAGAAGGGCGCCACTGCTTTGTTGGAGAATGGAAAAATTCATGTATGAAATACTTTGTAACTTTCGAAGATGTATCATATGTCATATTGTGAATCTTGTGGACCTGAAAGTGGCCATGGAGAAGAAAAACAAGAAGGGTGCCACTACTTTGTCGAAAAATGGAAATATTCAAGTACATTCATGTATACATCTTTAAAATTTAAAATTTTAGGGATACGAGTTTTTTATCGAGTTTGTGTGAATGGATACATATGCTTGATGAAGCCAAACACTACTATTGAGGATACAACTTTGGAGCATGGCCGTCACACAGTTTATGAGCAAATATTTTTTTGGGAAGCCTATAATAGAAGTATAAAGTGTTTTAGTTTGTAGTAGAATTATATTAGTTGCATTTAGTTTGTAGTATAATTATATTAGTTGTACTCAAAAGTAAGGATAGGATTTTGAGAGATTGGTGAATATAAATTTTATATGGATAAAAATGATGTGGGTGAAGGAAAAGTTGTTTCTTACTAACTCACTCAGTATCGTGGTGTAAAACCTTGCATTAAGTAATGGCTTACAATGGGGTTAGTAAAGATGAGAGTTCAAAGGACCAAATGATTGTGGAGGACAAAAAAGCTAAAGAGAAAGTTGAACAAGCTTTGAGCAAGTAGAGAGAACTAATTAGTAGTGATTGAACTAGATGTGAGCAAATGAAGAAGGAAATAAGGAGTTGCAAAAGGAGATTAGAGAGGAAGGAAGTAGTGAAGTGAGGGTGAAAGAGTTGGAGAATTTGAAAGGGAAACATGAGTTGGCCAGCGAATGGTTGTGAAACAAAGGGTTGATAATAAAATATATTTTAATAAGGAGTGGTAGTAAAGGCACCTTAATGAGGTTTGATGAACTTTGTGGAGATATGTAATTACAAAGTGACGGGTTGGATGTAATGTAGAAAGAGATTGTGGCCAAGAAAGAATCAAATTAACTAATGGGTAACCATATCTTAAGGCCAACGATGTGTCCCGACTATTAAGGGAGGATGAGAACCTAGTAGTGGGCATGGCACTAGACAATAGAAAAGTTGGCCCCGTACCAGCCTCACCCCTTATGCTTCTCAAATACAATTAGGTAACACTACACTAGCTTGTTAATAATGGTTCAAGTTCACCTAGTAGACAGCTTACTTATGGAGGAACAATAATAATTAGAGGAAGTAGTCTTGACAATAGTGCAAGTTTGAATATTAGGAGTAGCACAACTAGGAGTTTTAGTTATTTAGAGCAAAAAAACAAGAGTTTTGTGAGTTTTAATACCTATGATGCTTTGAATTATAACTTAGGAGCATGTAAGAGAAATAATATTAGAGTGATGTACTATTTAAAAAATTTAGTCATATGTAAATGCTTTAGGAAAAAACATAATGATCCACATACCTTGATATAAAACAAACCCTAAAAATATCATTATTAAAATCTCTTATGTAGTTACCTAATGTCATTCAAGTATACTATCACAATTACTTATGTTAGTAATAGTTCGATCATCTTTTACATTCTCTTAAAGGAACTCTTTCTAGACATGCACCCCATCAAGCATAAATCATCCTAATATATGCCTTTGAAGTAATATAAATCATCCTATGACTATCCTCAAAAGAATTATCACCGATAGCATTGGTGATGGTGTAAGGCTTGTATCAAATTAATATGAGCTTTTTATGGGAGTTTTTCAATTGCTCTTTATGTAAGTCCAACCATAACTTGTCACCAACCTGAAACTTATGTGGAACCCAATGAATTGTGTATTTACTCATACTTGAAGTTGGCAACTTTCTACAAAGTATCATGAACTCATTGTTGAATCTATTGGATATGTTCCTCAAAATTGGTTTCTTTGCTTACCTCATTCCAAGTATGGGATGTGTCTTCTTGTGTTATTCCGTGAACCTAGCTCATGAGTGGATTTTTTTGGGACAATCTTCATATAGGATACCAAAAATTCCCATCCTAATGAAGCGATCAACAACAACAAAAAACACATTTGTTACCATGCTTGGTTGAGGGAAAACATGACATAAAATCCATGATCACTAACACCCAAGGATTATCTAGAGTAGGAAAAGGCCTAAAACTAGCGTGGATGGCCATTTCCTTTGGCATAATATAATTCTTCCACTGCTTATAGGCTTCGGTAATAGAATGTAGTTCGTTGTCATAGGTTGGGTATATATGAAACCCATGATAGAGTGTTTGACTATGATAGACCATCAAATGTTTGTGTCATGTGGGAAGTACATCGACGACATGAATGATTGGCCCTTAGGGTCCCTCTTGTGTAGCCATTCATTGACGAAAGCTACTTCCCCGAAGGGATAGAAGTGATAACTAATAGTTGCAAAGGTAGGAATAAAAACTATGATCTATGTTTGGATGCCTCAAACCAAGATATTGAAAAAAAATAGTAATATTTTGATTGCATGTCCTAGGAGCTTGTAATCATTGAGAGGATGCATGTCATGTGGAAACTATGCAATATATTTCCTGAGATAGTTCACCATTTGCTTGAAATATTGTAGGTCAAGGTTAATCCTATGCAATATAATTTTTGAGATAGTTCACTATTTGCTTAAATATTGTAGGTCAAGGTTGATCTTTGGTGGTGGCCAAATAAAAATGGTTGAAAACTTCATTAAATCAATGCTTAGTCAATCGTGGTTCACACAAAAATCCAAGATAATCAAGCTTATTCTACCCAAATGCACACTTCTTCATGTTCACAAATAACTTGTCATGTGCTACAAACACGGTTTATTCATCCTAGGTCTGGTTGAAAAGTAATATGTCTAAGTACACAATTAGAGTTGAGTAAATATGTGGTTGTAGAACTTTGTTCATGATCTCATCAATGTTGCAAGGCAATAATTCGTAACACTTAATGACATCAGTGGCCATGCAAGCAGTCCTTGTCACATCTTGAAGGATGTCTTCCACATATCCTTAGGTAAAATTACTAATCAATTACAGATCTTAAGTTTCATTTCACACTTAATTAATTAGTTGTCTCTATTAATGAAATGATGTTTTTCTTTATTTACAAGTGAATTACTAACACATGCTAGATAGTTCCAAGGCATGATAGGCATGCCAGGATGTATTGTCAATGCCAAGGTGTGGCGTGAATGCATGCTAGGGAGTGTGAGAGCCAAGTGCCAGGGAAACACAAGGGAGCACTCATTTCAAATGCATGGAAATGAATTGTCAATGAGTTCCAAGTGTGCTAAGGAGGGGGTGAAAAGGTATACTATCCAGTGTAGTGTGCCAAGGAGTGTCAGCGAATTCCAAGTGTCCCAAGGACAAAGTGTATTAGGATAAGTTCAGAATAGGACTTGCAGGAGGCAAGCCTATGGTTGTGATAAGGTTTTAACAAAGTAGTTCCAGACAAAGGGAGAATTCGGGTTGGGAACAACATTATTTTATCGATGACTTGGTTGGGTTCCCAAGTCACAAAAAAATTACGGTTATCTACGAGGGCATGACAGCTAGAGAGTGCCAAGGTGTTCCAAGGAATGCCAGGAAGTACTAACACATGTTAAACAGTTCCAAGGCATTTTAGGCATGTCAAGACATGCCAAGTGCTAAGGCATGCCAAGAAGTTCCAGATGCCAAGGTGTGGTGCCAACACATGCTAGGGAGTGTTAGGGCCAAGTTCCAGGAAACACAAGGGAGCAGTAGTTTCAAATGCATGGAAATGAATGAATAAGAGTGTGACAGAGAGTGTTAGCTAGCAAGTACGAGGTGTGCTAAGTGTCAGGGAGTGCTAGGATGTGCTAGGGAGTACCAAAGCATGCCAAGAAATGCAGGGAATGCTAACACGTGCTACATAGTGCCAAGGGATTATTAGGCATGCCAATTGTTATGGCATGTCAAGATTTAAACTTTTTTTACTTAGTTGTTTAATTTTATGACCACAGTTGGATGTGAGCCTTGTCTTTGTGACTAATTAAGTTGGATAAGTTGAAATTATACATGAGTGGCCTAAGATGAGTTATAGGAAGCTCTTAGGTGAACAAGGCATAGTCCAATTGTACTAATTGTAACCTGGTCAAGTTGTTGTTAATATAGTTGAGGCAAGATTTTGTTGGGTTCCCATGTTGCAACAAATGTAAGGGTAGTTGTGATGGCATGATAGCTAAGGAGTGACAGGGCGTGCTAAGGAATGAAAAGGCATGCTAACACATGTCAAACAGTGAAAATGCATGCCAAGGAGTGTTGGGGAGTGTCAGGGCTAGGCACAACATTATTTTTTCAATGACTTGGTTGGTTTCCCAAGTTGCAAAAAAGATAAGGTTATCTATAAGGGCATGACAACTAAGGACTTACAACATGTGCCAGGAAATGCCAAGAAGTGCTAACACATGCTAGAAAGTTCCAAGGCATGTTAGGCATGTTGTTGGGGCCTCTGTTTTGAGTTTTTACAGGAAGACAAGATAGGAACAGGTGGCGGGGACGACCGTTTGAGTTACATTAGAGCTGACAGCTAAGGGGGGGGGGGGGAACAGGAACCAAGAGTGATCCGACAATTGCAGAAAGGTGGCGGGGGAGAGCAAGAGCAACTGAGAAAGTACAGAGAAAATGTAGAGTCAACCGAGCAGGAAATAAGTGGAACTGCTAGTCTAGGTGTGAAGCAGAGGATAAAAGGCAGAAGAAAGGATGGGAAAGAGTTGGTGATTACTAGTTGGTTATGAACCAAGCAAGCCAAAAATCAATGCAGCCTTCCAGAGTTGCGAAAGGTAGGTACACCCTTGCTCTATTGGTCTTTGATCTATGGGTTGGGCCATTCTTGTTGTTGATGATCAGGCTTCGAGCCTTATGTACTTATTTATTTATTTCTTTCTATGAAGTGTAATGAAAGAGATAGTTTGCACCTATGATGTATTGATGAGTTCTATACTGGTTCTTTAAAAATTTAAATATTTGTTTATATGTTGTATGATTTCCTAATGTAATGTGAGTATAATAGTACAGTTGGATTATAGTAGGTGCTTGATTGTTATGAGTTAAGATTGGTTGCGGGTTGTGGTTCCCTTGGTGCCTCATTCTACCCCCTCACACTTTAGCCACGGCACGCCTCAAGTGAGACTTCTTACCCTCTCCGGGTAAGGTGAAAATGTCAACATTGTTCTAGACTACATCAAAGCCTTGTTGGCCCATTGTGCCTAAACCTAGGGTCTCTTCCCTATTCCCATTCCCATGCCAACACATGCCAAGTCATGCCAAGTGCTAAGGCATGCCAAGATATGTCAGGTGTTAGGGTGTGGCACCAACACATGCTAATGAGTGTTAGGGAGTGCCAGGAAACACAAGGGAGCACTATAAGTTTCAATTACATGGAAATGAATGAATAAGAGTGTGTGATAGGGAGTGTTAGTGAGTTCCAAGTGTGCTAAGGAGGGAGTAACAAGGTATGCTAGGCAGTGCCAAGGCATGCTACAATGATAGGGAAGAATGCCAAGATGTACCAAGTTCCAAGGTGTGACAATGCATGCTAAGGAGTGTTAGTGAGTGTTGGGGAAACATAAGGGAGCACTAGGTCAAAATGCATGGAAATGAATGAATAAGAGTGTGTGATAGGGAGTGTAGCGAATTCCAGGTGTGTTAAGGAAGGAGTGACATGGTATGTTAGGTAGAGCTAAGGCATGCTAGAGTAAGAGGGTGGCACCGACCAAGATGTGACAGGTGCCAGGGTGTGCCAATGTGTGTTAAGAAGTGTTACAGGGTGCCATGAAAACACAAGGGACCACTAGGTCAAAATATTGATGCATGGAAATGAATGAATACGATTTTGTGACAAGAAGTTTTAGTGAGTTCCCGGTGTGCTGAGGGAGTGACAAGATATTCTTTACAGTGCTAAGGCATGCTAGAGGCTAGGGAAACAATATGCCAAGATGTGCCAAGTGCCAGGGTGTGCGAATGCATGCTAGGGAGTGTTAGGGAGTGCCAAGGAAACACAAAGGAGTGCTAGTTCAAATGCATGGAAATGAATGAATAAGAGTATGTGAAAAGGAGTGTCAATGAGTTCTAGGTGTGTTAAGGAGTGAGTGACAAGGTATGCTAGGTAGCACCAAGGAATTTAATAGAGCCAAGGCAACATGCCAAGACGTGTCAGGTGTCAGGGAATGCCATGGAAAAACAAGGGAGAACTAGCTCAAAATGCATGCAAATGAATGAATAAGAGTGTGTGATAGGGAGTGTCAGTGAGTTTCAGGTGTGTTAAGGAGGAAGTGATAATGTTATATGTTAGGCAGTGCCAAGGCAAGCTAGATTTCCAGGGCATGTTATGGAGTTCTAGGGAGTACCAAAGCATGCCAAGGAATGTATGGGGTGTTAACATTAGTCGCATAGTGCCAAGGGATTGTTAGATGTGCCAAGTGCTATGGCATGTCAAGATGTAAACTATTCACTCAGTTGTTTTATAGCCACGGTTGGACGTCAGACTCGACATGGTAACTTGTAAATTTTTAAGTTGGATAAGTTGAAATTATACAGGAGTAGCCTAATATGAGTTATAGTCAGTTCTTAGGTGAACAAAGCATAGTCTAGTTGTAGTAGCTATAACTTGGTCAAGTTGTTGTAGTCGAGGCAAGACTTGGTTGGGTTTCCAAGTCCCAAAAAAGTAAGGGTAGTTGTGAGGGAATGATAGCTAAGGAGTGTCAGGGCGTGCCAAGGAATGAAAAGGCATGCTAACACATGTTGAACATTGCCAATGCATGTTGAGGAATGTTAGAAAGTGTTATGGCATCACAAGGGAGAACTAGGTCAAAATACATGGAAATGAACAAATAAGTGTGTGCGCCAAGGAGTGTCAATGAATTCCAGGTGTCTCAAGGACAAAGTGTGTTAGGAGAAGGTCATAATAGGAATTGTAGGAGGAAATCCTATGGTTACAATTATAAGGAGTTGGTCAAAGCAGTTTCAGATAAAGGGAGACTTTGGGTTGTGCACAACATTGTTTTGCCAATGACTTGGTTGGGTTCCCAAGTCGCAAAAATAGTAAATATATCTATGAGGGCATGACAATCAAGTAGTACCAAGGTGTGCTAAGGAATGTCAGGAAGTACTAACACATGCTAGGCAATTCCAAGGCATGTTAGGCATGCTAAGACAAGCCAACTACTAAGGCATGCCAAGATGTGCTAGGTGCTAGGGTGTAGCCCAAATGCATGCTAGGGAGTGTTAGGCCAAGTGCCAAGGAAACACAAGGGAACACTAGTTTCAAATGCATGGAAATGAAGTGTCCGTGTAATGTCCCTTCCAAAATTAAATTGTTACAGGTTCATTTATTCTACAATTTTGACAATTTTGGAGGCCATGGGACCCATGTGATTTTTGGAAAAGACTTAGGAAGGAAAAAGGAGCCGAAATGTTTTGTTGGCATAGCTTGGGGGGCACCCACATGAGGAAATATGCAGCACCTTAGAGGGAAGTTCAAATGACTAACGAGGGAAAGTCAAATTTCTAGTTGGAGGGGGGCCACATGGGAAAAGAGGCCCACAAATTATAAATAGAGGGGGCCTAGCCTCATTTGGTATCCTTTTGACATATTAAACTCAACCTTAGTTGCTTGAGCTGCTTAGCCGGGTTACTATGTTGTTTAGCACACGAGTGTTTCCAAGCGGAGATCTCAACCCTTTCTTCAGTGCACTTCGAGTGGCACCCTAGGAAGGGAATTCGTACTACCTTGGAGGAGAGCTAGTAGAGTTTCACAGTCACATCATTCAACATTCGTCTTAGCCAGTGAGTGTTTCTAGAAGACGTAGAAGGGGAACATGCAGGTGTTGCTTGTGGGTTCATGCAAGCAGCAACTACTGGGGGAGTTTGGGTATTGGAGCTATAGTGGAGGATCGACCTTCAAAGATAATTTTGGATCAGGAAGTTGTGGCATTGGAATAGTTCAATTTACATTCACCTAAGCTTGCATAGAGAGCCCTCACTGGGCTCATGTGGGAGTTGGAGGAAGGAATATTTGTACAACTGAAACTGGCTGGGAGAAGTAGGAGATCATTTGGAGGGCCATTTAAGGAGGATTGCTGGAGTTGGGAGAGCATAGATTGATAGGATCAGTCACAACAACATAATTCGAAATTGGAGGAGGGCCAAGCTATGAAGGGCCAATTTTTTAGGGTTGGAATCAATGGAAACGCTTTCTAGGTTTTTTTGGGTTTTGGGCAAGGATCACTCTCCTAATTTTATAGAATTTTCTAGGCAAGTCAGAGGGGTCAAACATGGGTCCCAATTTAACCAAAAACTAGAGGAGCTGAGGGGAATTTGGGCCAAAATTCCAAGGTCAACATTTGGCCAATTCCTTCATGTGTTATTATGGGTTTGTTGCATAGAGGCTGGGATTAATTTCCTAGAATTTTTTGAGCAACAGGAAAGGCTCTAACGACAAATCATTTCAGGTAGCAACACCTTTCTGGGCAGTAACAATGCAGCTCTTGGGTCAAATTACCAACAGATTTGAGGAGGGTGTTCCATTATTCATTTTTGGATTTTGCTAGCTTGTGTATAAAAAGCCTAGGTGCACACATTCCAGCACCTTGTTGTACACCTCTTCCCATTTAATAAAATGAGTAGACAACACAACTTGTTTGCCAGTTTTGTGGTATGATGGTTTGATTTAATTTTATGGCATTATTTTTATTGTTCATTTTGCATAGCACTATTTTTCCTAGTTTGGAACATTACAGTCAGCGAGTTCTAGGTGTGCTAAGGAGGGAGTGACAAGGTATGTTATGCAATACTGCCAAGGCATGCTAGAGTGCTAGGGAAGTATACCAAGATGTGCCAAGTGCCAACGTGTGCCAATGCGTGCTAAGGAGTGTTAGGGAGTGCCAGAGAAACACAAGGTAGCATTAGGTCAAAATGCATGGAAATGAATGAATAAGAGTGTGTGACATGAAGTTTCAACAAGTTACAAGTGTGCTAAGGAGAGAGTGACATGGTATGCTAGGTTGCGCTAAGTCATGCTAGATTTCTAGGGCGACATGAAGCTAAGATGTGCCAGGTGCCAGGGTGTGTCAACATGTGCCAGGAAGTGTTAGGGAGTGTCAGGGAAACACAAGTTAGCACTAGGTCAAATTAATGCATGCAAATGAACAAATAAGAGGAAGTGAGAGGAAGTGTCAGTGAGATACAAGTGTGCTAAGGGAGTAACAAGGTATGGTAGGTAGTGCTAAGGCATGCTAGAGGCCAGGGCAACATGCCAAGATGTGATAGGTGTTAGGGTGTACCAATGCATGCCAGGGAGTGTATTGGAGTACCAAGGAAACAAAATGGATCACTAGTTTCAAATACATGGGAACGAATGAATAAGAGTGTTTGACAGGGAGTGTTAGTGAGTTCTTGGTGTGGTAAGGAGGGAGTGACAAGATACATTAGGTAGTACCAAGGAATGCTAGAGTGCCAAGGGAACATACCAAGATGTACCATGTGACAGGGTGTGTTAGTTCGTGTCAGCAAATTTTAGGGAGTGCCACAGAAACACAAGGGAGAACTAGTTCAAAATGCATGGAAATGAAGAGATAAGAGTGCGTCATAGGGACTGTCAATGAGTTCCAAGTGTTCTAAGGAGGGAGTGACAAGGTTATATGCTAAGCAGTGCCAAGGCATGCTAGAGTGTGAGGGCATGTCAAGGAATGCTAGGGTGTGTTAGGGAGTGCAAAGCATGCCTGTAAGAAATGTAGGGGATGCTAACACACACCACATAGGGCTAAGGGATTGTTAGATGTGCTAGGTACTATTGCATGTCAAGATGTAGACTGTGTTTCTTAGTTGTTTTATGGCCATGGTTGGATGTGAGCCTTGACTTGGTAACTTGTTAAGTGGGATGAGTTGAGATTGTACATGAGTAGCCTAAGATGTGTTATAGGTAGTTCTTAGGTGAACAAGGCATAGTCTAGTTGTAGTAACTATAACTTGGTTAAGTTGTTGTAGTCAGGGTAGGACTTGGTTGTGTTCTGGCCAAGTCTAAAAAAAAAGTAAGGGTAGTTGTGAGGGCATGATAGCTAAGGAGTGCCAAGGAATGAAAAGGTGTGCTAACATGCAGATAGTATCAATGGATGTTGAGGAGTGTTAGGGAGTGTCAGGGGAACTGTGGTGAAGTAAAATTATAAGTGCGGACACAAAAAAATTCCTCTAGCCTGATAATGGGTCTAGCCACAACAGATACATTCTATGGAAGATTTCCTTGGGTTAGAATCAATCAAGAGGGCCTACCTCTTGGTCACTTAACCTACTTGATGATGTCCTCGCTTGCTCACTCCAGCAATCTCTCACTTCCTTCTTCAAGCTCCTGAAACAAGTAAACAGCAATAGCACACAAACACAATAATAGACAAATTGCAATTCAACCTACTTAATCAGTCAAGAAGCATTAAGACACAAATATGTAATATTACAAAACATGTAGGGAATCAATCGATAGTTGCTTATATTAATATCAAAGGGAGATTACAATGATTTGTCTTAACATCTCAGTCTTCCTCTGACAAGACCAAGTTCCCACACACTTCTTCTAGCACTTCATGATGGCTTAAAACAACAATAGTTTAAAGGCTCTTCACTTTAGACTTCACTCCAAACCAAACACACTTCTGCCTCACACAACTAGATGGCTACAACTAGTAATAGCTTGCTTGTCTAACCAAAATAGTATACTCACACTCAGCCAACACTCTAACTGTGACTAGGACTAGTTTGTGCTTGGGAAGAAGGGAGGTTTATATAGGAAATATGGATGGGAGATGGATCCTCTTCTCATGGAAGAAGGACTTATCCCTTGAGGTAGTTCCATCATTATAGGGGAAAGGAGCCCAAACTGTCATCCGGCCAAACCATTTACCAAAATTCCATTATGGAGCTTCTAGAGATGGAAGCTTCGGCTCTAATTTAAAAAAAAATTCCATAACAGGACTGGCGCGACTAGAACACAGCTCAGTCACACCAATTGGTGTAGGTAATAGTGCTAATCTTTGCACATCGGTGCGGGGGGAGACAAAGGTCATTAGCGCTGGCCTTGTAAACTGGGCAAAGTAGAAGTTTCAGGGGAAATGGTGCAAAAGGGAAATGATCTACTCATGAAGAGGGACATAATGGGAGTTTCTCCATGAAGGCAAAGCATGCAAGGTTCACTATAGAGGTCCTCCGGGATCAAGGAATGGGGAATACAAGGACAATGACAAATTGATGTGTAACATGAACACAAGGGAGAACTAGGTAAAAATTCTTGGAAATGAACAAATAAGAGTGTGTGCCAAGGAGTGAATTCCATGTGCCCTAAGGATGAAGTGTTTTAGGAGAAGTTTAGAATAGGACTTGCAGGAGTCAAGCTTATGGTTATGATAAGGCATGGACAAAGCAATTTCAGAGAAAGGTAGACTTTGGGTTTGGCACAATATTGTTTTGCTAATGAATTGGTTGGGTTCCCATGTTAGGGTCCCACCCTAACCCCCTTATTTATGTAATAGGATCGAGTCATAGTTATAATTAAGTAAAGAGTCAATAAAGCCCATATTAATAATTGTAAGTGGTTAACCGGCATTTAACGAAGGGACCACAGTTAGTTGCAAATGGGCCATGGTATTAATAAGAACCATGGTATTGCCCCATGGTATCGCATGTATGAATCCTATATAAAGGATAGAGACTCCCCTCGAGGAGCATCATGTCTTATTTTGCATTGAGCTTAGCTCTATTGGAGGTTGCCCCCTCAAAGAGGCAAGTGAACATTGCTTTCTCAATAATAAAATACTTGTTGTTATTTCTCATTGTTCTATGTTCTGGGTATATTTCTTTGCATATTTGGTATTCTGGTATCGCCTTGTAGGTTAATAGCATAACAAGTGGTATCAAAGCACTTTCCAGGGCCGGTGGGATCTCCAATTTTTAGCAAAAAAAAATTTGGCTAGAGACGTGTTCCAACGTCTTTAAACCACGGGATCTGTCATTGAGCACATAAACCTGCAGATTTGGGGAGGCATGCACATAGGAAATACAAGAGGTGGTCACGCTTGTTGGACTCCCTTGTAACCCCTGTGGGTACCCCTTTGAGTAGTATCGCATTAGACAGAACCACGCATAGACTATCTTCCAAGTACCCTCTGGGTACATCGGAAGCCCCCTAGCTCCCTTGAAACTGCATCATAGATAAACCGTCAACCCTCTTGCTGCTACAATACACTAAGAACAGCACTCGGAGAGATTACTCGCACGTACGATAGGGTAGTCAGGTTGTATGGCTAAGGGTAGAGTTGATCCTCCTTGGTTAGTGCCCCGAAAAATTGGGCTGAGTACTACTGTCAGACCCTTATGTATATTGCAATCTGTAGCACCTAACACTCCTGGAGACTATAGTTCCCTTCTCTATCTCTGGATCACGCATAATCTTTTCCAGATCAGATCTTGCAATTGGGGTTTTGCCACAGCAGCAAAAATCAATTACGTTATTCAGATCTATCAGAACAGGCATTCAAATCTATTAGATCCGCAACAGCAATCAGTTCCACCGTTCAGATCTATCAGATCAGCCATTCATATCTCTCAGATCCACCATCCAGATCTGAGTAGTGTGTGGGTTCCTATACCTGGGCGTGATTTTCGTAGGAATTTTGGTAGCATTGACATTTCTGGGATTCAGCTACTACAGTATTCCTAAGCAAGGAGTAAAACTCCGTTCGGATGATGAGCTGAGCAAGGTGGTACCATTCATTTTTTAGTGCCAAAAAAATTCGGGCGATCCCAAATTTCAATTACATCGGCTCGGTGCGTGGTACAAACTAGAGCTCAAGCTATGGTGAATGAGAAGATGGACAACCTTGAATCAACTTTGAAATAGGTCATGTCGCAGCTGCAGAACTTAAATGCAAAACTCTCTAAGGGCAAGGTGGAGGAACACGAGGATGCATGTATTAGCAATGAAAATAGTGAGGGTGAGTCTAGCTAGTCTCTTCACCTCTTTGGCACCCACCAAAAATCCCATCTGCGACCACCCAAGTTGGACATGTATAAATTTGATAGCTCTCACCTGGATGCATGGATAGCACAAATGGAGCAATATTTCACACTGAATTACATCCTAGATAATGTGACTCAACTTAGTGTGGGTATTATGTACTTGGACAATGAAAGATGGCAATGGTGGCAATGGCATCAACGTTGCTATGGAAGGCCCTTGACTTGGGAGACATTCAAAAATGCTCTTATGGATCCCTTTGACCATGAATCTAACTTTTTGGGTCATCTAACTAAGCTTTGACAGACAGGAACAGTGAATGAATATATTGCAGCCTTTGAAGCCTTAGCTTTCCGCACTGGAGGTCTACACGATGAGTTCTACATGGAATGTTTTGTTAGTGGTCTCAAAGAAGCCATACAAGTCAATGTCCAACTGCACCACCCTAGCTCATGGCTGCATGCTTGCAGGATAGCTCGTGAAGTCAAACGTGCGTTAGCAGCCCAGTCCAATCGCCCAAATTTCATCACCAAGGGTCACCCCCCACAGGCTCAAAGCACTACCCAAACACTCATGGTTCAAAACATGTCACCAGCAGAAATCGCAGAAAGAAGAAAGCAAGGATTATGTTACTACTGTGATGAGAAATACTCCCCCGAGCATAAATGCAAGGAGCCCAAATTCTTTCAAATTGATGCTATTGATCACAGTGCATCGGAGGAAGCCCCACCACTTGAGTTTCCCCACCACTTAAGCAACTAGAGGAGGAAGAAGAGGACAACCAGCAGGACAATGTACCTGAAGAAACAGTTATCTCGTTACATGCTTTGGCAAGGATTTCTTCACCTCAAACTCTTAAAATGAGAGGTTTTATTAAGCATCACCCAGTAGTAGTCTTGATTGATAGTGGAAGTACACATGATTTTATCCATCAAAGAGTCATGGAAGCAGTGCATTGTTTTGTTTGAGCAGTTTCTAACTTCCAGGTCCAAATTGCTGATGCGGAAACAATGAAATGTGAAGGCCGTTATGAAAATGTCAAACTTCAAATGGGGGATTATCAGTTAAATACCCACATGTTTGCCATACACATGGGAGGGTGTGACATTGTCCTTGGTGTTGAATGGCTTCGCACACTTGGCCCAATCACAATGGATTTCCAGGAGTTATATATGAGTTTTAAGCAGAACAACCACACACATACCCTCTGTGGACTCCAGGCGGGAGCTCCCTCTATCATCAGCTCACATCGGATGGAAAAATTGTTAAAAAAGGGCCACCATAGAGTTATAGCTCAATTTAATGCCAGCCAGGCCTTTGAACCCAATTCTTTTCATATTCATCTTGAGATGCAACAGATCTTAAACAACCATCTGCCAGTCTTTGACAAGCCTCATGAGCTTCCACCCTCGGGAGGGGAACATGATCATAGCATTACTTTGGTCCCAGGGGCCCAAACACCAAATGTGCACCCATATAGATATCCGTTCACCAAAAGAATGAAATAGAAAAAATAATCAAGGAACTCTTGGAAGCAGGCGTCATTCATCCCAGCATTAGTCCTTATTCATCGTCGATGGTCATGGTGCTCAAGAAAGATGGGGAATGACGTATGTGTCCAAACTTCAGGGCCCTTAATAAGTTCACAGTCAAAGATAAATTTCCCATCCTGGTTGTCAATGATTTGTTGGATGAATTAAATGGGGCTCAATTCTTTACTAAGCTCGACCTTCGCTCAGGCTATCACCAAATTCACATGAATGAAGTAGACATTCCAAAGACTGCTTTCCGAACTCATTGAGGCCATTATGAGTTCTTGGTCAGGCCATTCAGTCTTTGTAATGCCCGATCCACTTTTCAGAGCCTTATGAACCACCTGCTCAAACCATATCTCATAAAATTTGTCCTTGTTTTCTTTGATGACATCCTCATCTACAGTCGCACCTGGGCCACACATCTTCAGCATGTATATCTACTCTTGCAACTGCTCCACAAGCATAAATTATTTGTCAAGATGTCCAAGTGTTCTTTTGGCATGGAAGAAGTTGAGTATTTGGGCCACATTGTGGGGAGTGAAGGTGTCAGGGTGGACCCCAAAAAGATCCAGGCAATGCAGGATTGGCCTCAATCTAAGACATTGAAGAGCCTCAGAGGATTTTTGGGTCTCACAGGCTACTATCGCAAATTTTTCCACAATTATGGTCGCATTGCTAGGCCCCTCACTCAACTTCTCAAGAAAAATTCATTCCTCTGGAATGATGAAGTAGAATAGGCCTTTATAGCTCTCAAACATGCCATGTGTCTTCACCAAATCTTTTGTGATTGAATGTGATTCTTCAGGTATGGGTATTGGGGCAGTCTTAATGCAGGAAGTTTGACCCTTGGCCTTCACAAGCCAACAACTAAGTGAGAAGAATCTAGGACAATCTACCTATGACAAGGAGATGATGGCCATCTTACATGCAGTAGATACCTATCGACCATACTTATTAGGGTGACGCTTCCAAATCTGCACAGACCATCAAAGCCTTAAATATTTTTTGGAGCAACGCCTATCCTCACCACAACAAAATACATGGCTCACCAAAATGCTGGGATATGATTATGAGATCATTGACAAGAAAGGGCGCAAAAATATTGTAGCAGATGTGTTATCCCACCAATTTGAGGAGGAAAGTACCCTGCTCACAATTTCCCTTCCCATTCCAGAATGGATTGAAGAGGCTCGCAAGGAATTGTTTTCACATCCCTGGCTCTCCCAACTCATTAATCAATTGCAAGCGGATCCAAATTCCACAGTAGGCTACTCCTCGCAGGATAAGATTCTTTGCTACAAGGACAAAGTCGTAATATCACCAACATCCACCCTCAAAAGCCGCATTTTGACAGAGTTGCACTCATCTCCCACTATAGGACATTCAGGCTTTTAGAAGACGTATGCTCACACTCGAAGATCATTTTTTTGGACAGGCATGAAAAAGGACATTCTTACTTTTGTAGTTGAATGGGATGTCTCTCATTGCCACAAAGAAGAAACAGTCAAATCCCTAGGCACATTACAGCCATTGCCCATCCCGACCTTAATCTGGATGGAGGTTTCTATGAATTTCATTACGAGTCTTCCAAAGTCAGGAAACAAGTTAGTCATCATGGTGGTTGTGGACATACTTTCTAACTATTCTCATTTTTGCACCTTACCCCACCCTTTTACACTAACTTTGGTCGCTCAATCTTTCATGGATCAGATCTTCAAATTGCATGGCATGCCCACTTCCATTGTGTTTGATCATGACCCGATCTTCACAAGTAACTTTTGGTAGGAACTCTTCAAGCTACAAGGTACCCAACTACAACTCAGTACTTCCTATCATCCACAAACTGATGGTCAAACTAAAGCAATCAAAAAATGTCTAGAAACCTACCTTAGGTGTTTCACTTCAGAAAAGAAACATCTCTAGGTACAGTGATTAACTCTAGTTGAATGGTGGTATAACACAAACTATCATGCCACCACCAAAATGACTCCATATGAAGCAGTTTATGGTCAACTCCCTCCTTCCCCTACTTATTATATCAAGGGATGCTCGAAGGTACAAGCAGTGGATCAACTCCTACAGAACCGCACAACCATGCTAGCCCACCTTAGAGAGAATATTCATCAAGCTCAAAACCACATGAAGCAACAGGTAGATCAACATCGCTCAGAATGCCAATTTCAAGAAGGGGATTAGGTATTTTTCAGGCTACAACCATATAAGCAAACATCACTCAAAGCCAAGGGTTGTCAGAAACTATCTCCAAAATTATATGGACCATATCAAGCACTTTAGCGCATTGGCAAAGTTGCCTACAAGCTAGCTTTGCCACCCACTGGAAAAAACCATCCAGTCTTCCATGTCTCATGCCTCAAGAAAGTGATTGGGAACAATTGCAGAATTCAAACCAGTCTACTTGAACTAGATCAAGAAGGTTCAATCTGGCTCCAACCTAAATAGGTTCTTGACACACGAGAATGACACCTGTGTGGCCACATGATCAAGGAAGTCCTCATCAAGTGGAAAGACACCTCTCTGGAAGATGCAACCTGGGAACCAACCACCATTCTTCAGCAGTTTCCACAGCTTCAACCTTAAGGACAAGGCTATTCTTATGGGAGAGGGCATGTTAGGGTCCCACCCTAACCCCCTTATTTATGTAATAGGATCGAGTCATAGTTATAGTTAAGTAAAGATTCAATAAAGCCCATATTAATAATTTTAATTGGTTAACCCAAATTTAATGAAGGGACCACAGTTAGTTGTAAATGGGCCACGGTATTAGATAGATGGTATTAATAAGAACCATGGTATTGCCCCCTAGTATTGCATGTATGAATCCTATATAAAGGATAGAGACTCCCCTCGAGGAGCATCGTGTCTTATTTTCCATTGAGCTTAGCTCTATTGGAGGTTTCCCCTTCGAAGAGGCAAGTAAACATTGCTTTCTGAATAATAAAATACTTGTTGTTATTTCTCATTGTTCTATGTTCTAGGTATATTTCTTCGCATATTTGGTATTCTGGTATCGTGTTGCAAGTTAAGAGCATAACATCCCAAGTCGCAAAAAAAGTAAGGTTATCTGTGAGGGCATGACAACTAGGGAGTGCCAAGGTGTTCTATTGAATGTATGGTTCCCAAGTTGTGGAAAAATGTAATGCTAGTTGTGAGGTCATGACTACCAAGGTGTGTTAGGGAATGTTAGGGCATGTTAACATGCACCAGATAGTACGAATACATGTCAAACAAGCTAAGATGTGCCAAGTGATAAGGCATGCCAAGATGTGCAAGGGTGTGAAAATGCATGCCAGGGATTGTCAAGGCAACAAAAGGAAGGAACAAGTTAAACTACAAGGAAATGAACACATAATAGGGTTAATAAGTCATCAATTTACCTTTTCCATGAGGGTCATGTTAGGCACACCAACACTAGGTGCCAATAGATTCCAAGTGCCAAGTGTCAATGCATTCTAAGTGCCAAATCTTCCTCTGTTTCTTCTCATCTACTTTCCAATAATTGATCTCAAATAACTTTAATATTAAACCATTCCAAAGCATACCAATTCATCTCAATGCATGCCAAACATGCTAAGACTTTCCAAGTGCCAACACGTACCAAGTGTCAATGTGTGTCAGGAAGTGTGATGCATGCTATGAAGTGGTGGAGCATGTCAAAGAGTGCTAAGGTGTGATAGAGGGTTCAAATACATGCTGAGGAGTGTTAGGGAGTACTAGGACAACAAAAGGGAGCACTAGGTCAAAATTCATGGAAGTGAATGAATATGAGGGTGTGTAAGTGAGTGTCAATGAGTGCTAGTTGTCATGCCAAGGAGGGAGTGACAAGGTATGCTAAGAATGGGTAAGGCTTGCCAAGGAATATCAAGGCATGTCAAGAAGTGCTAGAGTGTGCTAGGTAGTTCTGGGGTGTGCTAACATGTGCCAAATAGTGTCAAGGCATGCCAGGTGCTAAGACATGCTAGGATGTGTAGGGTGCCAAAGTATATTTCCAATATGCATCAAGGAGTTTCAAGGAAACAAAAGGAATAACCAAGTTAAAATGCAAGGAAATGAACACATAAGAGGGTTAATAAGTTGGGACTTTGTCTTTTTCAAAAGGGGCATGCTAGGCACACTAATAATATGTTCCAATACATGCCAAGTGCTAATGTTTGTTAATGCAATATTATGCCAAGTTGTTCCAAGGCATGCTAGGGACTACAGGGCATGCCAACACATGCTAGGGGAGTGTTATGCTATGCTAGTGCATGCCAACATGTTCTTGGGTGTCCTACTCATGGAAAGATGTTCTAGGTACAAAGGTGTTCCAAGTATAAAGATGTTCCAAGACATGCGAGGTGCCAAGGAATGTTAGTGTACTATTCCAAATCATGTTAAGGTGCGCCATGAGTGTTGAGGAGTGTTAGGTCTCTCTCATTAATATAATTGACAGAGCTTGATTATGTATTAAATAATATAGTTCCTACACATGCTAGTGGAACTTTATTTAAAGGAAATTTGTTAGATAATAATCCTAATAGAGATGAATCATGTGTTGACTCATACAAAAACTATATTCTTATGACTTTAGGGAAATGATACACACTAATTACTTCTTAAAAAATCGACTTATTATAACCACTATGACCTTGGACACATAATGAAAAAGACTCTACAATAATGGTCTTAACTCGTTATCTTTTAACAAAAAATATAGTAACAGGTACATAGCGTCATCAAAAACTCATTGGAATGATCAATGATGATGAACATTTTTTTACCATCACCAAAAGCAACCAAAAAGAGCATTGGTGAGGGTCAATAAAACATCGTCACTAGAAGTGTCACCAAGAGAGAATTAGTGATGTTCCTTTAACGACCCTCACCAAAAGTGTCACCAAAGAGAGAATTAGTGACGGGTCTTTAACGACCCTCACCAAAAGTGTCATTGAAAATGGATTTGGTGACAAACCTTAAAGGACCATCACTATATACACTTACAACAATGATTTTTAAAGACCGTCATCATATGCGACATTTGGTGATGGACCTTAAAGTTCCATCACAGACATGAAGCATCATCAAAAACTCATTGGAATGATCAATGATGAAGAACATTTATTGACTGTCGCCAAAAGTAACCAAAAAGATCATTGGTGACGGTCAATATAAGATCGTCACTAGAAGTGTCACCAAAGAGAGAATTAGTGGTGGGCCTTTAATGACCCTCACCAGAAGTGTCACCAAAGAGAGAATTAGTGACGGGCTTTTGACGACCCTCACCAAAAGTGTCATTGAAAATGGCTTAAGTGACAAACCTTAAAGGACCATCACTATATACACTTACAACAACGCTTTTTTAAAGACCGTCACCATATGCGACATTGGTGATAGACCTTAAAGGTCCGTCATAGGCATGACCCTCACCAATGACCCTTTTTCTTGTAGTGACCTGTCCCTTTAGTCTTATAATCCAATGTGTGCCTTTGTTCTTATAAGGGTACAAACCACCTTCATAACTAGGGGGGTCACAATGCTTTTACCTTACTTTGTACCAAATGGAAGAACTTTCCAAGAAAGTATTTTTCCCTATGATTTCTATCAACCAAGCTTAAGCTTGGAGGTTGATTTTAAATGTGAAATTAAGTTAATATGCCTACTAGGACATGCAAGTAAATTTGCAAGTGTTGTGTAAGAGATAGAGGTGCTTTAAACACAAGATTGCATAAGCTTTATAACATGTAAAATTGAAAAATGAAAGTATTTTCTTTGACTTATGATAAATGGATGATCCACCTAAAGCAAACTTGAAACTTATGAGTGATTGTTTTGCATGTAAAATAAATGGCAATGCTTGTAAAATGTAAACTCAAGATTGTACTCAAAATAGCTTGGAAAAGAAATAAACTTTAACTAGAGAGATTATCTTGACATGAAATAAATAATTGTTTTGGAAAGTGAAATTGCCCAAATACCAAATGCATCAAAACTCAAGATGTATAATTTGTTGCACAATGATGAAGCATAAATGAACTTTATACAAAGCCTCAAGCTAAATGTATTAAGTTACAAAAATGATTGCATGAAAATAAATTGCTATAAAATGGAAATCTAGCTTGTGACTTGTAGCAATAAATGTACATGGTGCAAGTAAATTGTAGTGAACTTTAGAAAATTAAGTGAGATGCATGGTTTTGTTAATTAGAAAATTAAAGCATGTGTGTAAGTGAGAAGAGAAGCTAGAATCAACAAATAAAACCAACCACAAGTTCTCTCCCAAAGTGGAGAGATAGGGATGCCAATGGGCAAAACCCGCACTCTAAAAAAAAATCAGAAATTTTATTAATTAAATTACAAGAGGCAAGGGCTCATGAAAGCCTCCTCCAAGATAAAAGGAAAAATATTTTACAATTAAGCCTTTAACCATAGACTTTTCCTCGATGAGCTAATACTGCAAATGAGGCCTTGAAATATGAAATTTGGAAGGGTGACTTTAGATATAAAAATTAGACTCTAGAAAAGAGGAATTTGCATCCAAAACAAGAGAGGCTAAGCCTCCTCAAACCCATGACCAAAAAAGAGTAATGCAGCCCCAAAAATGGAACTTGTTCTTGCCAAAGAGAGCCTCAAATGCCCACAACCAAGAGAGAAAGTCTTGAATTGAGATCCCAAGGTCTTGCACACAATTTGTCAATAGTTTCAAATGATAAATCCCACAAGTTGTCACAAGAAACAAGTTAGAGAGGGATGCAATACAAATCAAGTGTTAGATATGAAAATAATCAATAAAATTACAAATGCATGTGTACAATATAATCTACAAAGGCTAAGCTAAAGAGTATGAATAAACTCTCCTCTTTTCCTAGCCATAATTTAGCTTTAAAATAGAAATATATTAGCAAATGAAGAACAATATTTGAGAAATAAATATTGAATTATGAAGCAAGAGATATGAGACCAAAGTTCAAAAGAAATCCCTTCAAGACAAATTCGAATAATAAGACTTTGGCAATTGACAAATGTGGGTTCACCTTGAGTAATTTCAAGAGTGGGTTGTTTCGATTGACAACTTCGCATCACACCTGAAGATTGATCAGAGAAATATTTTCTACACAAATTCACATGAACAGATTAGGTCCACATGGGCTTAATCAAATGCAATGAAGAGAAAATTCTAGAGATATATTTGACATCAAATAAATCGTTTTTCTATCTAGAGCAAGTAAATAATCCTTATGCTAATCTTAGATAGCTAAACATCAACATAACTTGAAAATAAATATGGAAATAATAACATCATGAAACAAGTAGAAATATAAGAGTAAGAACATCAAGAAGTTACCATAAACAAGGAGAACAACACCTCAATTGTAACCCCAAAGTCTTTTGTATTTATTTGCAAAGAGTGTACAATCCAACTGAGTATCCTTAAGCACAATAGCTCATATTCTAGATTACAATATGAGATCTCGAGGCTCTATTATATAGAGAGATGGGAGAAAATCCCAATGTAGAGTCTACGTGACAAATGGCTATGGAGCAAATCCCAAGGAAAGCAAGTCGAGCTCCAAGTGGAGATGAGAGAGACACCAAGGCAATTCGAATTCCATATGTAGCACCATGAGAACCTCAAGAAAAATTGAATTCTCTATGTGGGAAAAAAGGAGCTAACTCCAGTCAAAATCCAAGAACAAACCATGTGATGCCACCTCAAATGATGAGCCCAATGAGGTCAGCGTAGATCCTCCTCAGGAATTGTGTGGTATCTCCTCAAGGAAATTTGATGTGACATTCAACATTCAACACATGAATTCCAAGTGTGAAGGTGAGGGAAAATAAGTGGAGACAAACTCCCAAGAATATCTCAATCAATATCTATCCAAAATCATTCATGTGCATTAATTCCCAAAAATTCGATTTTCCAATATATTTGTTGTTGCATCAATTCCAAGAAATTCAATTCAATTTCCTTAAGTGAGTGGTGTATTTATGATGTAAGGTGCTCATTCATCCTCCAAATGTTTCTTTACTCAACTCTTTTATTTGGGGAAATTTCCAAGTCATTTCTATGTCATTTGTCACATCGATCAATTTATTTCTCTCCATTTAATTTATTTTTGGTTTAATTTATTCCCATTTTTAACCCCTCAAAGTGTGTCATAGTAAAAATTTGAGGGTGAGAGGTGAATTTTTTATTACTCATACCCCATACAACTTCTCTAGAAAACACTTATTACATTTCATATACAGATTTTATTGCAATTTCTGCCCTACGGAAAATCTAAAAAATTAAAAAATGACCACCTAAAACTAACCAAATTCCACGAAAAAATTTGTTTGATATAGCATGGTAATATACATTGACCCTAGACACTAGGACTCACCCAAGGCCTCACTATCAAGTTGTACTTCTGCTTTGGGGTATATTTGGAGTTAAAAACTCAATTAATTATTAAGTTCTGGTACAGAGATGATAATTAACCAAGTAAAAAACCTCCCAGAGTAATAATCACTTGATGATAAGGTCCCAGGCTACCCAAGCCTATTACATGACTCAAAAATCATCATACTAGATTCACTTATTGCAATTCCCCAAAAGGCTTGTGGAATCTAGGTACAACATAAAATAATAAGAAGAAGTAGAGTTTAAAAACTTTGGTAACGTGATGATGAATAATGGTACAATCATCCTTTGGTACATCCTTGGGCATGGAGTATTCATATAATCCCTAGTGCCACTCCAGTGGTCAACATGACCTAAGAGTGAAGTATAAATATAATCCAATCGAAAGGATATTGTATATCAAGTGGGAAGGACTTCAATTGTGTGAGGAGGCTAAAAGGACTTAGCCACAAGCAACAAACAAAGGCTAGACCGAG
Organism: Pinus taeda; assembly: GCA_000404065.3. Classification (NCBI taxonomy): domain Eukaryota; kingdom Viridiplantae; phylum Streptophyta; class Pinopsida; order Pinales; family Pinaceae; genus Pinus; species Pinus taeda. Next base: position 17,254 of record APFE031089273.1, on the reverse strand, counting down.
TTCTATGGTGGTAATGTTAAGGTTGTAAATAGATAGAAGAAGGAGTTGAAGACTATTGGAGTAGGACCAAGACCTAGGCATAGCAACAAGGATGCCACTTGCAAGCAAAAGAGGAAGGGTCGTAGGGCTAATTAAGGAAGTCAATGGTCTAAGCTACCGGCCGAGGTGAGAACAAAACTAGTCAAGGTTTGTTAGGTGCCAAGTAAGGTAATGAGGACTACATAGATTTTTAAAAGAAGGTCGAGGTCGGGACAGACTTGAAGAGAGTTGGTCGTAGGGGTAAAGGAGGCTTGTTAGGACATATCGCAACCCATAACATGCTGGCTAAGGGTGGAACAGGAGGTTGTGGGTCACAACAGGGTTAAAGGAGTAGTATGTTGGTGTTTCCAGGGAGATCAGGGCCTACACCAAGAACTAATAAAGGTTGGTATAATAGGTCGAGGGCAGAACAAAGTTGGAAGAGGCTATCATAGTAGGCTTAGGTCCAAAATGAAGGCTAAGTGGGCTAAAGGAGTAGTTTACTAGTCAAATCAAGGGAGGCTGAAGTGTTGTTGTGGACATTGGAGGCTGAGGCTTGATAGAGCGAGGGGACAAAGAGCTAAAGGAGGAGATGAAGTCAAATAGTTTGTTTTTGGAGATTGTTCCAAGGGTTGTCAAGTGAGTAGTTAGAATTGGGAGGATCTGGATGTAGGTATAAAGGAGCAGACTTAATCTCAAAAGAGGAATGGTTTCCAAGGACAGGAACAACAAGTACAGTTGCATATTCATTGTTATTTCATGGGAAGATGGAGAGCCTAATGGATTAGACCTCAACCCTAGTTGTATTATTCAAGGGACAAATTTGTATTATAGCATTGTACTGGGGTTTATAAAGGGCCATGATCCTTGATACTAGAGCCTGAAGGTTTTCTTATTGAAGGGCTAATAAGGAACATGTTTTTAGCGACAAATATTAGGTGTTGTTATTGATATAATTGTTGTAATATTCCATTGTGCAAAGTTGTTTAAAGTTGGTCATCTCTAGTGTGTTTATGTTTTTAGCCAAGGTATATACAATACCTAGGGTGCGTGGAAATTCCAACAAGTCTACCCATGATGTCTCCCATAGTTTTCTCATTGTTGGCTGCTCTTGTAGTTGTACAATCACTAAAAGTCAAGGGTAAACTTAGCCCTTGTTTTTTTTCCAAACAAGGGCAAACTCAATCCTTCTCTGTTGTTTAAAAGGGGGCAAACTTAGCCCTTCTTTGTTGTCCAAATAGGGGCTAACTCAACCCTCTTTCATTGTCCAAATAGGGGAAAACAATTCCCTTCTCTATTGTCCAAACAGGGGCAAACTTAGTCTTTCTCTTAGCCTACTCAACCTCTCCCTTTTGTTGTCATAGCTACAACATATTGAGTAGCCTTATTTAGCTTTCATAAGGTTAAGTTTTGTTGATTTTGAATTTTTTTTCAAGTGTAATAAATAAAATAAAAATATTTATGAAAATTGATAATTACTTCTAATGATGTTGATCTTATTTTAATTTTTCCAGTATATAATTAAGAAATTATACTTTATAAATTCAACCATATAAAAATAGTAGCACATCGCAGGTAAGGGGGTAGGAGTGGGGGAGGTATGCCCCCATGCACAGAGTTCAAGGAAGCGCCCTAAAGTTATTTTTTTTATGCAAACCCAAGGATGGTTGGGTAGGGATGTGGGAGAACCAACCCATGGTTTCTTGCATGATGGTTTTTCCCATTGTATTTTTTTGGGCATGGAATCCCCCCAAGGCAAGTTTTGGGGTTTAAAGCCCAAGTTTTGACTAATTCTAATGTAAAGACTCTGCGATTTGTGCGAGCAGAGCATGAAGTTGTAATTGAATCATTAGGTTGTCCGCCCTTACTTTTGTAAATGTAGTGTCAACTTGAGAGTTCTACCCATGGTTCTCAGACCATGGGATTGTATAGATAGAGCGAGGCTCTGAGGGTAAAGAGAGGAAAATCATGGGAGAAAATCAATACATGAAGCATTGAGTTGAAGTGTAGGGTCGTGTCTTTGGCTTGTAGAGTAGGAGAAGGCTCTGCAGCTAAGTACGCAGAGGCCTAGTAGTCCACAACTGAGTGCGCGGACTCCTATAGTTGAGTGGGCAGGGTAGGTTGAGTATGTAACCAATTGAAGCATTAATAAAGAGAAGTTCTACAATATTTTTGTGTATATTTTCTTGTTTTATGCATTGAAGTATATTGGGTATAAATTGCAAGTTTACTATTTATTTTTTGTGCGAACTTATATGAATGTGTTGACTAAGTGAATATAACATAAAGTATTTTTTTACGCAAAGATAACTAATTGTTATAAGAAGATAAGTAAGATCCATGGTGTGACTTGGGGAAATAGCACAAATCGCTTCTCTAACAGCGTGAAAGCCCCACAACCCCTGGTTAGTGCTGCGTGAAGACAGAGATAACAGGGTCGTGAAGGCCTTGTAGGTGAGGAAAGCATGCAAAGTAACTGTTAGGATTCCAGGAAACTCTCCTAGGTTGTAGCTTGGAGATGCCTGGTAACATATAAATTCAACTATTGTTGTAGGTTTAATGGAAGGAATGATGGTTTGGTTCAAGCTAGATAACCACTTCTACTTTGTTTCACTCCAGACATGCATGAACACCCTCAGACTACAAGGCTTTAGACCACCAATGCTCAAAGTTTGAGGTATTAGGTGAATATGGGGAATACTAACCACATCAGTAGATGCACAAGACCATGTGATGGTCAGCTGCAACTAGTAAAGAAACCAGTAAATCTAATCTACTAATGCAAAGACAGGATGACAGCTCTCATGCATTTAATAGAAAGAAACCTGTGCAACCTATTCAATGATGCAATCAAGGCTTTAACACAGAGATAAGATGACATTTATCTAGCACTAAATACCATGAGCTCGAGAATATAGCATATCAGGCACAATCTTAGAATAAGAAGAAAATGAACAGTAAGCAATTAACAACAAAAAGTGCTTATATTAGCTGAAAATGAAGACGATACGCTGCAGGTGACAAAATATCTACAGTCTCTAGAAGTTGAACCTTACATCAAATGCCAACCCCGATTACATCTTTCTTCTGGGTATTTATAGATTTTACATTACAAGGGCACTTGGTCGTTTAGGTATGAAGGGGTCATAATTGACCACCAACTGCATTTAAGTACCTGATGGAGTCTCTGAATGTGTTTACTTGCTTCAGTGGATGAATCTGATCTATTCAAGTGTTGTGTTGTCCTTTTTGGCTAATGGAGTGCTCATACCAGTGGAGTCCATGATTGATAAATTCGGTTACAGGATCGTGCTTGTCCTTTTCTCCTTTGGCCATGTCTTATGTTAAATATGGTTGTCAGGGACTGACTGTGACTAGTACTTGGCAGAGCTGGTCATCTCCTTCTTCGAGCAAAAGAGTGGTCAAGGACGTGGAATGCATGGCGAGTGGATGATTTGGATGAAAGGGAATAATGGCCATTGGATCTCGGAAATGGATGGCATAGATGGCTCGGAAAAGGCCATCGGTCGAGGTGGGAGTGGGGTAAATCGGGGTTGTTAGATATTCAGTGGACAAATCAAACGGTCATCAGGAAGCGAAACTACATGGTCGTTTAATGAGTGCGGCGGGTTGGTTGGGCAGTAAATGGTATTTATCGCACTACTTTCGGGCCCTAGGCGGTAAATGCCCGAGGTCACGCTATTCCATTCAACAATCGACACGTAGCAGTAGATGAGAGAGAAAAACCACTCTCATCACACGCTAGCATTTGATTAAGTTGTTGGCACAATGAGAGTGAATGTCGTCGGATCTTTATGGAGATGATTGGACAGTGGGAAATGATCGAGCAGGTTACTTTATCGAGCTCGATGAGAGCTGTTGGATTAGCGGGGACTGATCAACTGCAGGGATTTAGCGAGGGGTTTATGAGTACTCAAGGTCATATTAGTGAGGTTCTATGGTGGATTTATGGTTTTTCACTCGGGGCTTAAGGCCAAAGGGACCATTTTGTCGGGTTTAGGAAGGCAAATAGGGAAATGGAGGTGGATGGGAATATGCGGGGTGGAGGAAAAAGGAGAAAGTGACCATCGTGAGCTCCTTTGAAGATGCCACCAAACAGACCAAGCCTTTTTCTGACATTAGAAATTTAGCACTGCATAGCAGAGCTAACAGTAACCTGCACAAAAATATTCACAGTTAGACTAAATCAACCCCTCAGACATCTCAAGGGTGCGGAAAATTGGTTCCATCATCCCCCATGCTGCTTTGGGTGAGACCTTAGTCCGTGCTCCACTGACTATTGCCGAAAGGGCTAGTAGTACAGGGATTTGTTTGGCTAATTAACTATGAACCTGGGTCAGGCCCCTACAAGTCAATAAATGGTTCCATTAAGGAATTTAGACTTCTGTGATCCATAACATTGTTTAGAGAATTTTCGGTGAAATCACATGAATAATCTTTTGTCGACGCGTTTCGAGCCAACTAGTGTGGTTCATCGTCAGGACAAGTTGAAGAAACAGATCCGGTCGAGCAAGTTAAATAGTCTGAGCAGAGATTCCAACAGCTAATTTTTGACTTGAGGCCCAGGTCAAATT
>APFE031089273.1:0-10901 GCA_000404065.3 Pinus taeda | reverse complement strand
TATAAAAATTTGACCTGGGGCTCAAGTCAAAAATTAGTCATTTTCTTGTTAGCCGTTGGAATCTCTACTCAGACTATTTAACTTGCTCGACCGGATCTGTTTCTTCAACTTGTCCTGACAATGAACCACACTAGTTGGCTCGAAACGCATCGAAAAAAGATTATTCATGTGATTTCGCCGAAAATTTTCTAAAAAATGGTTCCACTGTCAGGACCAAAATCTGCATAGAGATGTCTGATGTCGTATCATTGGAATCAAAATAAAAAAGAAATTAAAGATTGGTTGGATAGGAAAATTCACGATTTCACGACGTGGGAGAACAGGAATCCATGACTATCAAAGGAAGAGTAGTTAGACTGCTACTTGTACGTAGAAATCCACAAAAGTTTCTTCACATCTTTCCCTACTAAGTTGTACGAGTGGAACGTGAAGCTAGTAGATAGTGTTGGGTTGTGTTATATTCTTTCCACATAGTTAACAGGGGGTTTGAGGGGTACTCGTAACCCCACTTTATGGGGTCCAGGGCAGCACCCTGGAAAATTTTGGTTTTGGACCCTATGTTAGGTTGGGCAGACCCACCCTATGGTTTTGTGCATGAATTTCCGCAAATGTTTTGGACGTGATGGTTTTCAGTCCATGGGTTTGGACGCGATGGGTTTTCGGTCATGTATTGGATGCTTCGGCATGTATAATATGGTATTGAACATTGAAAGGAACAGAAATGAAAAATCAAGCTGGTAGTCCGGTTTGGGATCCATGAAATCTCTGTGTATTGTTTATATGTGTATGCTCTCGCATTTTTATTTTTCTTGTGATTTAGAATTCGTATGCAGGTAATTTATGTACGGGGTTAAAACCTACAGATAGCCAAGGAAGGTGGAAACTCGATAATCCTAATGTGTGTACTCCAGAGTTGGTCCGAAGACTGGAAGTATCAGAGGATAAGATCACGCACATTATTGATCATTGGTTTGATTGGATTATAGGAGGATTCATTACTAAGTTCACGGTAGATACTTCAGTCAGCTATAGTGAGGCAACTTTCTCAGAGGACTGTGAGGTAAGTACGTTAAGTCTCTGAACACTTGGATTAAAATGCTAATGTGCGAAAAGTGGATTATGTGAATACATTGATGTTCAAGGCTACGCGAAGTGGGAGAATTTACAGAAATGAAGGTAGTGCAGAACTAGAAACTAGTCCCTTGATTTCACCTCTGTGAGGGGACGAGGAAGAGCTCGCGAAGGTCTCACTAAGAAGTGCGATAAATTTGATAAGGCAGAGGATTTCGTGCATACCAACCCCACCCACACTACCACTATTTTCACCGCCTTCACCCCCATCTTCGCCCGTACCACCTCCACCACCACCGCGAGTCAATATGGCAAGCGCGATAAAGTTGTCGATGTTCAAGGGAGTAGGAAATGATGATCCATACTAGTTTTGGTTCGTGATAAAAGCTGTATGGGAAGTGCAGGGAGTTACATATGACAACATAAAGAAAGCAATGTTGGTCAACGCTCTGCAAGATTGTGTGCTGACCTGGTATATTAAGCATTCTAATGACAAATTGAATGCAGGGATCGCAGATATCCAAATTGCACTGAACAAAGAATTTAGTAGGTTAAAGTCAAAAGCACAGTCGATCATCGGGTTCAAGGAGACCAAGAAAGACTCCTTGGGATTTGGATCAGAGACTAAAATGCACAATTCACGAAGCCAATATGACTTTGATGGATGGACAACACCACGAATGGTTTGTAGCGTCAATAACGCCGCATTTGAGGAACGCGTTGTCACAACAGAGGTTAACAACTCAGGCACAAGCCTTGGAGATCGCGATGAGGCTACATGAGACCCCGATATAGGATCCTCACCTGGAAGTTTAGTAGATCCGCATGCAGTTGAAAAACTTATGCCTTCAGATGCAGAGTTTGAAACAGGATAGGACAACTCACCCGGAAGTCCGCGAAGAAGTATGGTGCATAAAGTGCAAGGGTTAGGGACATGAAAAGAACCAATGTCCGGTGTTTGCGAATTACCTCGTAGGATGAGGTCCAATGTCATTTAAAATGGAGGCACATGTAGGACCTAGCATAGTTCCTGCTTTGTGGTACGTGATTTGTCAAATAGGAGGAAAGCATGTTACAGACAACTGTCATCTGTTACAGAAGTACATGCAGAATTTGCAACAGTTGTTCTGTAATTTCTGTAGATCAGTGGAACATGATGAGCGTACCTATAGAATCTATGATCTAATGATGGATAAGACTCCCACCTACATAATCCAAGCCGAAACGCGGCCACTTGACCAAAACATAGGAATGATGTAAACCGAATTTCAGGGGCGCGGATGAGGCCGGGGTGGAGGAGGGCCTAGAAGAGGTTGCAGACAGTTGATATGTTACAATTGCGGGGGGGTAGGACATTATGCCCATGATTGTATGAATCCAATGTGTCCATCATGTCTGTATTGTACCTTGTTTGATCATGAAACAAAGGATTGTCCCACACTAATAGCTAGGTTACATGACAAGGGAGCGCTCCAACCACTCCCGACTCAGAACATGCAAATGATGAGGTATGAGCCATGTGAGGAAGACCCAAATGTGAACATTGTGCTCCGAAGTGGAATTACGACAAGAGATGATAAAGGCAAATAGCCAGAAGATAGTACTTGGGTTCGCAAGGCTCCGACGAAACAACCAGAGTTTGATTTAGAGCACGCTAAGGAAACCTTTTTGGAAGCCAATAAGAGCTTCATTGATGCCTCCACTTCAGGAAGCAAAGACATACCAGAGCAAAAAATGGACCCATCAATGCTAACGACATTCCTAGAAACATGAATGAATCTACTGTGCGACAGTAAGGCTGTAAAGGGATTGCAAGAACTCATTAATAGATGCCATGGGACCGTGCCAAGAGAACCGCGCGTAGTCTGGAATATTGAAAAGAATGTGACAAGGATGGGTAGAGAAATGAGGTTGACTGTGCATATTGGAGAATATGAGATGGACCAATTGATTCTAGACCTAGGATCAAACATGAACGTTCTTCCAAAGCAGACATGGGAGCGCATGGGAAGGCCTATGTTGCAATGGTATCTTATCTAGCTATGAATGGCGAACCAGCAAAAGATCATACTTATGGGGAGATTGCAGGGAATCACCATGGATATTGAAGGGGCAAGTGCGCTAACAGACTTTGAAGTGATAGAGACTGTTGATGACATCAATCCCTACCTCACGCTCTTAGGAATCGATTGGGCCACTGACATGAATGGGGTGATAAATCTAAAGAAGCACAAGATGATTTTTGAGAAAAAGTCCCTGCTCGTAATTGTACCTTTGGACCCTACTGAGGGATCATGCTACACTGAGCCAATGCGCGACTATGAAAGTGATGACGACTTAGGCTGCGTCTACAAGATAACCAAGCAAGAGAAAGACTGGGTAAATCCCACCGTGGATGGACAAATCTCATGGGAGCATGAAAGCTCCTATACATTGGATTTTGATGAGGAGATAGAACGATGGCAGAACCTATTACACGAAGTAACCATGCTGAACTGTAACATGATGATAAGATCGTTGCCGCACTGTGTATCGACAAAAGTGAGGGATCTGCCTACTTATGATGGGTTAAGTGAGGTAGATGCTTTCTTGAATAGATTTGAAAGAGAGGTGCCAGAACAGCAATGTTTCGAGGCTTTAAAATGGGTACTATGTGCTATGCCTACGAGGTGGTGTGGTATGCAACAAGGAAGCTTTGAGGGCTGGTGCAAATGCAGGAAAATTATTTGCATGCATTTTTGGAAGCCTCAGATGCAACTAACAGATAAATATAATGGATGGGACAGTCCACGTGTGCACCTGTCTAGGTGAGTACAGGCATATGCTAAACAACCTACGCGGATGCACACAGACTTCGCGTTAGGGAACACGGTTAATAAGCATGTGTGGGTGAGGAAATTACATGAATGAACCCTCTAGTTGGGACAATGGAGTGTGGAAAGAACGAGTGTGCAGAAGGTTACCCACGCATAAGTCGTTAACAAAGTGTGCGGAGCACTGAACTGGGTATATAATGCGCAGCAAAGTGATTGGGACCTGCACGTACCAATGATTTTGTGGGCTTATAGGACAACGTATAAAAAACTAACAAGATAGACACCCTCTAGGCTAGTCTATGGAGCAACCGTTGTAGTCCCAAAAGAGTATGTTATGCCTACTCTGCGCATAACAGCGCCAGTGGATATGACAGTTCCCGGAGCCTTGGAAACAGGGATCACACAACTGAACAAAGAAGAACGGTTGGGACCTAAGGACGAAATCCGACAGGGTGATCTTAGGCTCCAAGGACTCATGAAAGAAAGGGTGCAATTAAGGGAGAAAAGCACTCTAGAAAAATCAAAAGTCAAGAAGTTTGAGGAGGAAATAAAGAAGGATTTTTTTGATAAGAAAACTATGGTGATAAATTAGGGTGTGCACAATTACGTTGAAAAATTTGGGGACTACCACCGAGAGTTGATCAGCTTGATGCCTTTTATTGGAGCGTATGTTACTAAAGGGATCACCCATGGTGGCGTGATGCAGATGGTAAAGTGCACCACGCAAACAGTAAAAATAAAAGGTGGATTCTTTCAAGGAAAAATGATGGATGACCAGTTGAAACCCTATACAGGTGGTGCGGCCACCTGACTAGCTATGGGAAGTATAGTCTTAGTGCTCCAAGCAGTTGAAAGGAGGTGTGGGACTATAAACTACTCTACCTGAGAGTTGCGCAATGTCGGGGCTGCGTACAAAAGCAAAGTGTCACAAGGTCCGTGACCACGCTAAGGTGGCTATGCTGCCATGCGGGTTGGCTAGAAAGTGACCATTGTAGTCACTATTCACGATGTGATGCTTGATTTGAGACCAAGTGGAGTGGGCAACAGGCATTTAAGACAAGCTTTATGGGCAAGATTTGGAAAAACCTGCTGCCAAGGGAGCATTAATGGACTAGATTTGGGGGGAACGGTCGAATTCAAATGCAAAAGGTGGTATAAATTGCAAAGGGTTGCCCAACAAGAAACACTTGGTCATTTGTGAATTGAGTTGTCGTACACCCCAAGTATTCTGAACTGAGACCTGTTTTCCCTATGGAGAGCATTATTTGAGCACCTAGTTAATCATTTGAGAGACTTCTGGCCAACCGAGATGGCAACGTCTGAAAAAGTCAAGGAAATTGCAGAAATGACCGTGGAAGAAGCCGCGCAGGCCATGACCTTAGGAGATGCCCCTAAGAGCACTAGCATTATTGTGGAAATCCATAAATCACCATGCATGCTAAGACCAAAGAAGGATAAGTAGCCCATGATTCCGGTGTGCATGTCCCCTAGAAACCTGCTGAGAACTAAATTGACCATGGAGGAGAAAGGGAAAGCGGTTAATTTGCAAACCAATGAGGAGGAGGAAGATCTTGAGGAAATCTTGATCGAAGAGGATGAGGACAAAGACATGGAGGAAGAAACTGAGGCTGCACACCCTCCAACAAGGTTGCCCGCTTATGTCCCTCCATGGAAGGGGAAGGCAAAGGTGCCCAAGGACCTCGATGAGAGTAAGAGCTCTCTGTAGACTCCGCTCCTCCCAGACAATATCATTTTTTAAGGAATGCACCTAGAATGGGTGCCAAGTCTGAAGTTCAAAGATTGGGATCTCACTGACCATGAGAAATTCCCTCACTTGGCAACTGCACAACTCATGAAGCCAAAGCAGAACACCACTACAGGAGTCATAGAGTTGGAGCCGTGAAATTGGTTATGTGAAGTCGAAAAGGAAAGGTTGTTGAACCTTCTTTGGTTGTCGCATTACCATCGCACCTCAGTGACTATTTTCCTTATCAGGCAACTTCTCTGCTTGGTGCATGGTGGGTGTTTGTGACTAGAGGAGACCATCCCCATCACAGACCACCTAATCCATCGAATTACCTGACTCTTGTGTAAAGGAGAAGACCTCGCAGACATTTCAGAGGGTAAAATTAGTGATTTAGCCATCGTAGAGGCCACGAAAAAGAAATACAAGCTAGAGAAGAAAAAGAGGGGCTACGCAATCTCTAGTATCAACAATAAGGCAATCAGATTTGTGACTCAGATACTGGTAGGTAAGCTCATGTGGAAGTGTCACACGGATGAGGTGCTCGTGCCAGTGGTTGCACTTGTCGAGCAATGCATAGAGGGGGTCCAGTTTAAATGGTCCGAATTTTTATGCAAGGAGTTCCTCGAGAATTGTTGCGAGGCATAGGAACAATGGAAAACATTCCACTATGCATGGCTTCTATTCTCCATAGTGCTAGTGGCTGGGGAATTGCCTGAGGAAAGCCAGTTCCCCACAATTGCAAGGGATCTCCCTGAGGCCACAAAGTACGCTTCATTATGAGCAACTAAACATGCACACCGAATCTGTGATGTTAAAATATTCTAGGTGTTCATGGAGATGAACATCAGAATGGGGATAACCGCAAGCCGTGGTTATCACCCACTGTCTACAACAGCCTACAAAGTTTCGCAGAGTTTAAAGTGTACTTTAATCACATCTACCTCATGGCGCACAAGGACCCTGCAAAGAAGTGGAACAAGCTACCATATAGGGCCACAAATGATGTGATCTTCGACGTACTAGAGATGTGGTCGTCGGAATGACGTGCCCCAGACATCTCTGCAGTGGAAAATTTTGTTGCGTAAAAAAAGGAGGAGGAAAAATTGCGCATGGCATAGTTGGCGAAAAAGAGAAGGAAAGAAGTAGCAACAGCAAAGGCACAGGAGGCATGGGACAATGTGAATACAGCAACAAAATAGAAGAAGGCAGTAGAAGTGGAACGCACGGGCCAGAAGTCGACTTCGCCTGAGCAAGAGCAAGAGATGGAAACAAAGGTAGAGGAGGGCGGCGCAGACCCATAGATAGCATCAACACTATTGAAGCGCCAGCGCCTGAGAGAGCAGATGGGGTCACGCAAGAAGGTAAAAGCATCGAATATGTCTATCGACCTGATCACCCTTACTGAGGGAGATCTGCATGATATAGGAGAGACGATGCACGACATCACCATAGAGGCCCTCCAAAACATTGCGGTGGAGAATCAAATTGTGTTGGGGGCCATTCGAGCACAAATTCAGGAGTTGCAGGTGCACACTCCTCAAGCTGGTACTGTCTCGACCAACCCCGCAGTAGGAACAGTAGCGGCCAAGGAAATGTTGCGCGCTCGTACAACCAACACAATAATGTTGCCAGAAGGGGCACTGGTTACCACAAATGAGGCCAACAGGCCTACGGTCAGTACATTGAAAGGAATAGGGATCAACATGCCTGCTTTCCCTCAGGAGATGCTCTATGTTCTACAGGATGGGATTACTATAGAACTGCGGGCTAGGGAGAGCCGCGCATTGCAGGTGTTGAGTGAATAAAGGAACAATATGGAGCAGTTGAGCTTGCAGCACGACGAGGTCATGTCTCAAAATATGCATATGGTATAGGTAATTGAATAAGCCTATCATATGGTCGATGAGCTGGCCATCCCAGCAGAGGTGCGCATCCAGATATTACCAGCTATGGTGCGTGAGGTGCGAGAAGAAATGGCCAAGGATCAGCTGGAGTTGAACCTTTAGATAGCAGAGCTATAGTTGAAGGCGCAACCTTCAACTCCTCTAGAGGTAAGAGAACAGTGTGCCAGTGCCATTACATCAAGGATGGAGGAGATCAGTAGTGCAGTGATGGGTTACACCAGAATGTTAGAAGAATCGTTTGAGGTCCTCAGCACTTTGCAAGAGGAACTGAACATACAGTGCTTAGAAACAAAGGCACATGAGCTACAGCAGCAGTATGACAATGTCAAAGGAACCGTGCAGACGGTGGCTGTCACATAGAGGCTCGCACAAATGCAACAGGCCAAAGCGCTTAAGGAGAAAGTAGACACAACGCGACATAGAGAAGCAGTTTTAAAGGTGTGTGTTCAGCCTTGGATCGACGAGGCCTTCATCATCACAGCAACAATTAAAGGCAAGCTCGCGCAAATGCAAGGGATGTAGGAACAAATACAGGGAAGTAGTTCCGACACCGCAGTCTCGGAACAATGCATATAGGAGATACAGTAGGCAGTCACTCAGTGCAGTGCCGACCTTGGAACAGTCCGAGCAGAGTTGGGAGGTCTCCACGCGAAGATCTCCGCATCGACAAAGTGACTTGAGGGTGAGTCACAATGTCTGTGTTGGGGGCCTGTTGGGTGTGGGATTACCCCAAGGCAAGTTTTTGCGCTTAAAGCCCAAGTTTTGACTAAGTCCGATGTAAATACTCCACAATTTGTGGGCACAGAGCACGAAGTTGTAATTGAGTCATAGGGTTTTCCACCCTTATGTTTGTAAATGTAGTGTCGGTTTGAGATTTCTACCCATGGTCCGCAGACAATGGGATGTATAAATAGAGCAAGGCTCTGAGGGTAAAGAGAGGAAAATCATGGGAGAAAATCAATCCATGAAGCATTGAGTTGAAGTGTAGGGTCGTGTCTTTGGGTCATAGAGTAAGAGAAAGCTTTGTAGCTGAGTAGTAGTCTACAACTGAGTGCGCGGACCCCTGCAGCTAAGTGCATAGGGCAAGTTGAGTCTGTAATCAATTAAAGCATTAATAAAGAGAAGTTCTACAATATTTCTATGTATCTTTTCTTTTTTAATGCATTGAAGTATATTAGGTATAAATTGCAAGTTTACTGTTTATTTGTTGTGCGAACTTATATGAATGTGTTGAATAAGTGAATATAACATAAAATATCTATTTACGCAAAGATAACTAAATTTTATAAGAAGATAAGTAAGATATGTGGTTTGATTTGGGGAAATAGCATAGATCGCTGCTCCACAACCCCCAGTTAGGGTTGCGCGAAGACAGAGATAACAGGGCCGTGAAGGCCTCACAGGCCAAGAAATCGCATGAAGTAACCTATGTGAAAGTATTCACAGTTGGACTAAATCAACCCCTCAAACATCTCAAGGGCGCAGAAACCTGGTTCCTCCCCCCAAGGCAAGTTTTGGGGCTTAAAGCCGAAGTTTTGACTAAGTTCGATGTAAAGACTCTGCGATTTGTGGGCATGGAGTGCAAAGTTGTAATTGTGTCATAGGGTTGTCTGCGCTTACTTTTGTAAATGTAGTGTTGGCTTGAGAGTTCTACCTATGGTCCACGAACCATGGGATTGTATAAATAGAGCGAGGCTCTGAGGGTAAAGAGAGGAAAAATCATGGAATAAAATCAATCCATGAAGCATTGAGTCGAAGTGTAGGGTCGTGTCTTTGGGTCGTAGAGTAGGAGAAGGCTCTCCAGCTGAGTGCGCAGAGGCCTAGTAGTCCGCAGCTGAGTGCACAGACCCCTGCACCTGAGTGCGCAGGGCAGGTTGAGTCTGTAACCAATTGAAGCATTAATAAAGAGAAGTTCTTCAATATTTCTATGTATCTTTTCCTGTTTTATGCATTGAATTATATTGGCTATAAATTGCAATTTTACTGTTTATTTTTTGTGTGAACTTATATGATTGTGTTGAATAAGTGAATATAAAATAAATTATATGTTTACGTAAAGATAACTAATTGTTATAAGAAGATAAGTAAGATCTGTGGTGTGACTTGGGGAAATAGCATAGATTGTTGCTCTAGCAGTGTAAAATCTCCATAGCCCTTGGATAGGGTTGCGAGAAGACAGAGATAACAGGGTAGCGAAGGCCTCACAGGCCAGGAAAGCGCGTGAAGTAACCTGCGCGAAAGTATTCCCAGTTAGACTAAATCAACCCCTTAGACATCTCATGGGTGCAGAAACCTGGTTCCATCATCCCCCCATACTGCTTCGGGTGAGACCTCTGTCTGCGCTCCACGGACTATTGCCGAAAGCGCTACTAGTACAAGGATTTTTTGGCGAATTAACTGCAAACCTGGGTCAAGCACCTACAAGCCAACATATTTTATAGATCTGTGATAAATACTTGGTAATTACTAAGTGGGGGATGAATCAACAATTGTGTCTTTTTAATTATTTAATTCAACTTAATTTCATTTTTCAAGTATTTTCTTTTGCAACTAATGGCTTGTGTATGTGTTCAACTTTTAATTGTTTCAATGCAGTTCCTAGAGATATATTTGAATATATAGACAAAATTTAAAATCATTCACACAAGTGAGAAATACAACATTCAACACATGAAGACACCAGATATGAGTGGAAACCCATAAAGGGAGAAAACAACAAATTTTTGGTGGAAGTGATGTGAAGGCACAGGAATGAGAATGCAAGACAAAGTTGTAATGCAAGGTGATGTTGACATATAGAAGTCTTGAGGCAGATGACAAAGGAAAAACTCTAATGAAATACAAGAGTTATAAAGTGAAGAACAAAAGTATGAAGAATGTTTTGATGCAAAGTGATGATTGACAGAGATATGCTGCAAAACAAAAGTGTCTTCCAATAAGAACAGAATGAAAGTGTTGACAAGAGAATAGGCCTAGATGTTCTTCAACTTCTTATGATTGTTGGGTATATGACCAAAGTCCCACATTGACTAGAAGTGGGGAGGATCATGGGTATATAAAGATGGACAAATATCTCCATTGGTATGAGGCCTTTTGGAGTAAAAGCCCAAAAACAAATCCATGAGGGCTTAGGCCCAAAGTGGAAAATATCATACCATTGTAGAGATATGTAGGTTTTAACCCCGTACAGAAATTACCTACATACGAATTCTAAATCACAGAAAAATAAACAATGCGAGAGCATAAAACATATACACAGATATTTCCCACTGGATCCCAAAACCGGGACTACCAGCTTGATTTTTCATTATGTTCCTTTCAATGTTACAATACATATTTATACATGCTGAAGCATCCAATACC
>APFE031089258.1:12333-111851 GCA_000404065.3 Pinus taeda | reverse complement strand
CCCCACGGTGAAAGAAGCGCTTGCCTATAAATCCATCCTAACTCTATTCAGCAAAGCTTCAGGTATGGAAATCAATCATGCTAAATCTAAGATTTTTTTCTTCAATACTCACCTTGCAATTCAAAAGCATCTCACAATCATTCTAGGATTTAAAAGGAGTATTCTGCCCTTCAAATACCTGGGCGCTCCACTCACCTCAAAACCTTGGCAAAAGCATCACCGGGAAAGCACTCTAGCCAAGCTGGAAAGCAAATGCAGACACTGGACTCACAGAGCCCTAAACTTTGTGGGCAGACTAGTCCTAACCAAGGCCATCTTGCAAGCCATACCTCATTACTTGCTTTCCATCCTGCCTACCCCCCAGGGCATTCTTCATAGGATCAGAACAATCCAAAGGTCATTCTTATGGAAAGGAAACACGGAAGAAAACAAATGGGCCTTGGTTGCCTGGAATAAGTTGTGCAAATCAAAATCTCTTGGTGGCCTCAACCTAATTGATCCCCTGACCTCCAACAATACCTGCGGAGTGAAATTATGGTGGAGATGACTTAAAGAACCTCACCTTCCCTGGGCGAAACATTGGAAGGAGAAATACACTCCCAATTGCAATGAGAAGGATCTTATCCGGCTTCAGGAAGTTCCGGAAGGATCTCCCATATGGAACCTAGCCAAACGTAACCGCAACATTATTCAAGATCACAGTTTTTGGGAAATTTGAGATGGAGAAACAACATTCTTTTGGGAGGATGCTTGGCAGCAACTTCCTCGCCTCGCAACGCCAGATTTGGAAAACTACAAAAGAGAAGTTCAGACAGCAGGCAACTACAGAGTCAATCAGTATTGGAGCCAGGAAAACAACGAGCAGGAGTGGAGAGCCTGGAATCCTCCAAACTCCATTAGCTTCACAGCTGATAATGCTCAAATTCAGAGCCTCCTATCCACTCTCAACAAATGGAAAGTTCGATCTTCTTCAGCCATAGATCAGCTCAGATGGGGAATGAAGGGGAACGGTAGCTACACCCTAAAAGAAGCCAGGATGCAATTGGAACACAATGAGCAAGGGGAAATCCTCCCCTGGAGCACCAAGGTCTGGGATAGCCTCTTTTGGCCCAAAATCAAGACCTTCCTCTGGCTCCTCATGAGAGGAAAAACCCTCACATGGGATAACCTTCGGAAAAAATGCTTTTCTGGCCCTTCAATTTGTCCCATGTGCCGAAAAGCAGAAGAAACTATAAATCACCTGTTCAACTCTTGCAATTGGGCAAACAGTATATGGCAATGGCTAGAAAAAATCATGCAACAACCCAACAGGGACATAAATTCTATCCAGGACACAATTACTCAGTGGCCAGGTGACTTCTCGAACAATCACAGAGTAAACAGTATTTGGAAAATTATCCCCGGCTTTATAACTTGGACCATATGGAAGGAACGGAACAGGAGAATTTTTCAAAATGAACATAGGAATTTTGAGTTCTTGCAGCTTACCTTATCCGCTAACATCCACGAATTAATCTCGGCCAAATTCACTAGGTCGTCCGACTCAAATCCTTCGCCCAAAGACCAGCGCATTCTGGTTTGTTTCAAATTGGAAAATGGGAACAGCTCTCCAACTGTAAGCAGCAAGTTCGAGCCTCCAAATGATCAGCAGGGATGGCACAGGCCCTCGACAGGCTTTCTTAAGCTAAATTTCGACGGGGCCTCCAGGGGAAACCCCGATCCGGCTGGTATTGGAGGGGTCATCAGGAACCACAGAGGGGAAATCCTTTATATCTATAGTCAAGCGTTGGGCGAAGCCACCAACAATGAAATGGAATTCGCTGCGATGGAAAAAGGCCTTCGAATTCTGCATACAAACCAGATTGCCAACGTTGTCATAGAGGGAGACTCTGAAGTGGCCATTATAGCGGCCAGGCAAATTTACCATGGCACTCTGGCAAGCAGAGTCGCGAAGCATTGGCGCCTGGCTCAGGCAACCGAAAACATAGCCAATTTTCTTCGTGAAATGAAAGGTCTAACCTTTCAGGCGATCAGAAGAAAAGGAAACTCAGTGGCAGACCACCTGGCAAACGTTGGGATTGAGAACCCTAATGATCCGAGGGACAGCTGGTGGGACAACATCACGTGTCCTGACCTTAAGGGAACCTGCCTACAGCTTGCCAGTAAGGACATCGCCCAGACAGAAAGCGACGACGGAACGGTAATGGCTCTCCGGTTTCCGGCTAGACACCATGCTGACTAAGCACACCACCTTAAACACGGATGAGGCCGAAGGACAATCGCTACAAGGCATATCCGTCAGTGATTGCAGACATAAGGATTTGTATCGCCCCATGATCTGTTTGGATCCTCGGCGCCGTAACCACAGCAGGACACAGCTTACCTGGTAGGCTGCGGACGAGGGAAAGATCGGTAGTAATAATCACCTGCAATTATTCTCTGATCCCACCATTCCTCCTCCTCGCGGTAATAATCACGACAGGACGGGCAAGTGGCCCTCCCTCCTAATTCCCTCATCCAACCATCTTCAGGCCCTCGGTTATTTAACTACGTCCTTGGCAGATATGGAAAGCATTGTTTTATCGTATTGCAAGGTGAAGAGCTTTCCCTCTGCCAACACAGAGCTGGTTATCACCGTGGCAGTCTCCTACACCATGAAAGGGGATAGCTGCCATAACCAGGCGGCTATAAAGGACCTTCATCATGCCCAGGAAATGTATGAGACTCGAACCTTGCAGCGGAACAAGCGGAAGTTGGATGATTTAGAAAGCAGCCTGAAGGCAGAGGAAGCTAAGTTATCAAACCAACAGCTGGAGAGGGAGGTGAACTGGTTGCAGGACCCGGGCACCACCTTCACTTGGGCAACTCAATTTGTCAGAACCCAAGCGGAGGCTTGGAGAATGAATACCATGTTGGCGAAGGTCCTGGAAGCGCAGGAGGAGCAAGATGAACGAGTGTAGAAGCTCAAGCGCCAGATGGACGCCATGGAGCATCACCACATGTGCGTGGTGGAAAGTATCGAGTTCAAGTTATCCTCACTTGACCAGCAAGCAGACACTATAGGCAAAAATCTCACTATGCTCATCAAGCTTATGAGGAACGTGGCTAATACCGAGGGTTTTACTGGGGAGACCTCTGGTGTCCCTCCAAACGACCTGCCGAAGCAAGGGTCCGGCCACCAGCCGAAACAGGGGTCGACCCACCGCTGACGGTTACGGCCATTGTTCCTTTTTGCTGTCTCAGACTTTCTCCCTCCTGGTTTTTATGTTCTCTGTTCCTGTTATCATGTACTTGGTTCTCTTCTATTTGAATTGTGGCATTTCTTGTACTCGGTTTTCTGGTTATTATGCTGTCACCTCTTGGCCGCCCTGCGTGGTGAGCCATTTTATTATTTGGGTTACAATCTTGGCCGCCCTGCGTGGTGAGCCTGATTTAATTTTGGTTACAGTCTTGGCTGCCCTGCGTGGTTAGCCTGTTTGGCGTTTTGATACCGGCGTGGCCGCCCTGCGTGGTGAGCCTATTCTCCTTTTTGGCCAATGCAATTCCCAATAGCCAGGCGTGCTGTCAAGCAACCCTCTAATATACAGCAGCAGAAGTTTTGTAACATATTTTCCTATTGTTAATACAAATGCTTATTTACACAAAAAAAAAATGGTGGACTTCATGGAAGACCAAAGTCCAATAAACAATAGATCTCCTCTCTCCCTTTTGGTTTAATCTCCTGAGACGGACCTTGAAACTATCCGGGTGATAGTAGAGCAGCAAGTGTTATATATAAGAGGTGTATTTAAACAATCTTTCTCTCTCCATCATCATGAATTGTTCATGTATTTTGTTTGCTATGAATGTGGCATAGTCATACATGACAACAGGGGGCTGCCCTGGGGTGAATATGGTCAGGAGAAAGAACACAGTTTCATCCACAAATTCTCCTATTTTGCATCCTAAGATGTATGAGATCTTGTCCACCATGAGCTGGCATGTTTCATTAAATGAAACCTGATGATAGGGAGGAGGATGATCATATTGGCATTCTGGCTTCATGAACAGCTGACTAACTCTTGATATTTCTGCGTTGGAGAGCCTTGCACCCTGATCCTCCAAGAGTTTCATTGTGAGGGGAACGAGAGTCTGAGGAGGCTCAAAGTTCAGCATTTCATTTATAGCCTGCAGAGTGATATGGAAAAGGACAGACCCATCTGGTCTGAGAATTACCCTCAGAGTAGGTTCATAGTGTGCATGGCATAGGTGGATGAACTCAGGTAGCACATTGACTTCTGGAAGATAATAGAGGGGCATGGTGGATTGCCAAATCCCTAAAATATCAGTGTTATTCCTGTGATTGTGTTTGAATTGGCCCATAGCTTTGAGGTGAGTAGGAAGGCCCATCATATCTCTGATCTGAAAGTCTCTGTCAGCTAATGGTAGCCAGTCTAATTCCATATGTGGAGCGTTTAAAGGAGTAATGTTCAAGGCTACTGGAGTCTCCATACCTAATAGTGCTGGTATGAATTGCAATGTGGGTGTCAAACGACAATAGAAAGTGGAATTTAAGCTCAGAGGATTTTGACAACAGTCTGAAACTGACTTTCTTTCCCAAAACGATTTCTGTGTATTCGTTTTATGATGAAGGACAAATTTACAGCCCTTTGACTGGGTTCTGCACAAAGAATTGTTGAATTGCAGGCTCTGTGGACTGAGCGCTGAGGGAAGTGGAATTGGACTTTTCCCAAAAGGGCACACGTCTGCAAAGGGGAGGGAAACTGAGGGTTCCTCTTTACGAAAATAGTCTGCAATTAGTCGGAACAGGGAGATCAACTGAATTAACTCAAAGTTTGAGCGATTCGTGGAGGTTGTGAGCGAATATAGATGAATGCAGTGTTGGAATTACTCGTTTGTAGAGGGGACTAGTTGACTTTAGCAAGATTGTTGTGAATTACCAGCTCAAAATAAGAAATGCCGAGGAAGGGAGGATTGGTAGGAGTGTTAATGGAGAAAAATGCAAGTACCTTGGGGAATTTTGAACAGAGACGAGAAAAAACAGGGTTTTCGGGCGAAATGCGGATAAATACCTCCTTACAGGGCGTTGAGGGCACTTGGACAGGTACAGGTTGAGCTGCAGAGTGTTGTTGCAGAGCAAGATTGTAGGTTGACAGTCTGTAGAAGCTCCAGGAGTGTGAAATGGCGGAAAACTACATGCATGTCGTTTACATAGCGAACACAAAAATAAACGAAAGTAGCCATTTTCCCAGCTTTTAACCAAATTTTGGAACTTTGGTGATTTTTGGTGCTTTCCTTGGATGACGTCATCATGATGCAATTTTTGTTGGGTAGCAGGTACGGAAGGTGACGTGACGGTTGACATGGATGATGACGTCAGCATGACACGGTGGTAGGGTGATGTCAACAAGGCGCAGGCATGAAGGGGTGAGGTGGCAGTGATGTGGCAGGGTGACACGGTGCTTACATCACGCAAGGGGAGGGCAGTTTCCAGTTTGCGCCGGACCGCCTTTGGTACGAGAGCGGTATGTGTCAGGGGCGGCCCGATGCAATGAAAAGCCAACAGATATCTTGGTGTACGACGGTGAAACTGTCATCCATCGGGTGCTATCGTTTTTTTACGTAGGGGTGCCCGATATGCATGAGGGCCGTTAGATCTGTGGGGCCTGATCCGACGATGGACGGGAGGAGAAGATGCACGGGATTTAATAAAACTGCGCGCACGATAAACTTTAATTATTCGCAGCTTCAGGCGGGTTTTGGACTTTAGAAATTAGTGTGTTTTGGCGGGGGACTATGGTTATTCATTAATCAAACATTAATAAAACCCAAATAAAATGTGCGCGGAGGGTGTGACATGGTGTTATGCGTGGGGGGTTTTAATATGGTTATTCATTTAACCAGAAGTCAAATGAATCCGGGGAGAAACGAAGGTGGAAGGGCTAATACGAGATTCCAAATGAACCTAATATTTCCCGACTGTTATTTATTTGGCTATAGTTGCCATGGGGGGGGGGATATTTAATATTTTTGAGGTTTTTATATAGTTTTTTGAAGAAATAGGGGAAGGGGAAAATGATTTAGGGATCTAGATAATAGGGTTAGGTATTAATATGACTTGGTGGAGTGGAAATGTAAGTGCAATGATGGATTGAGTATAGATTATTTTTACACAAGAAATGTGGCTTCTTTTCACTAAGTTAACTTCAAAAGTCAACTTGGTTCTTAACCAGAATGGA
The DNA here is from genome assembly GCA_000404065.3 of Pinus taeda. Taxonomy (NCBI): domain Eukaryota; kingdom Viridiplantae; phylum Streptophyta; class Pinopsida; order Pinales; family Pinaceae; genus Pinus; species Pinus taeda. The sequence goes on along the minus strand of APFE031089258.1, from coordinate 105,612 downwards.
GTAAACATGGACCTTTTGGGAAGATTCCAAGATCCTTGAGGGGATGTTAGTAAATGATTTCTGAGGGAATGAAGGGGAAGTTAGACATGCTTCCAAACCTTGCCATCAAATAGTGCCTTGGTACTCCTGCTTCAACTGAGATGATCTTTCTTAGTTTAGGTCAAAACTGTAGATGGTCTTGCTTCTGCAACTCCAGGCTACCTACCCAGCCTAATACACCTAGCCCTTTTTTTTTTGTTAATTCAAGAAGGGTGCACTTAGACTTGCAAACCCTGATTGCCTTTTTCTTTTTAACTGCCCTCCTATCTAAAAACTATCCTTATTTCTTCCAAGGGCCCAAATTAAGCAGTTGGTCTCCATAAGTTCCTCTACCTAGCTAGTCATCTGCGAAGCTTGAGTTGTTTAGACAGGAATCATTCTCTATTCTTCAACAAGAAATTTAAACATGGCATGGTCCAGATTGAACAGTTGGGCCATCCACCAAATTTTATCAGCAACAGTACCTCCATTTGGTGAATTTGCAAAAAATAAGACAGCAGTGGCACTTTGACTAGTACACTCTCATGGACACTTATGTGGCCTCTGTAGCAAATATGGAACATTGTAGTATGCAAAGTATTTGGCATGTAAAAATGTCGATCATGAAAGATGGATACCTACTGCAGCAGGAGGCTAACAGACCGGATGGTCCATGTGCACATCTAGCTGGGTGAGTTCAGGCATATGGAAAACCACCTACGCAAATGAACATGAACTCCACGCTAAGAAGTATGTTCAATAAGCATTATTTGGGGGGGGCAAGTGCGCAAGTGGCTCTGCATGTTGGACAAACAATATGTTGGAAGTACAATCACACAGAAGGTTATCCACATGAAAGCATTTGAAAAGGTGTGCAACACACTGAACAAGGTACGTAAGGCGCAACAAAGTTATTGGGACCTACGCATACCTAGACAGACGTTGTTTTGGCTAGTTGATGAAGTAGAAGCCGTAATGCCTATGGAGTCTATCATGTCTAGTCCACGCATAGTGGCACTCATAGGAGTAACGAACCGTGGATCCCTGGAAGAAAGGCTTGCGTAGTTGGAAGAGCTCGAAGAAGAATGGTTGGGAGTTGATGAAGACATCCAATAGGGTGATCTTAGGCTCCAAGAACCCATGAATGAAAGATTTTAGTTGAGGGAGAAAAGTGCCATGGAAGAAGCAGTAGTCAAGAAGCTTGAGGAAGGAATAAATAAGGGCTTTCTTGATAAAAAGACTGTGGTGATAGAGCAGTATGAGCTTGATTACATTGAAAAAATTGGGGACTACCACCAATAGTTTATCAGTTTGATGCATTGGATGGGACCTTATGTTATTAAGGAGATCACAGATGGTGGCACCATGTAGTTGGTGAAGTTAAATGGTGAACTCTTCCCAAGAAAAGTAAATGGTAGTCGGTTGAAGTCACGTACAAGTGGCCTAGCCATCCGACTAGCCACAGCAAGCATAGTCTTGGCGCTCTAGGTAGCTGAAAGGAGGCGCGGGACTATAAACTACTCTGCCCAGGAGCTGCACGATGTCAGGACTATGTGCAGTAGTGAAGTGTCACAGGTCTCGCGATAACGCAAGTGTAGCTACGCTGCCATGCGGGTTGGCTAGAAAGTGACCGTTATAGTCACTATTCACAATGTGATGCTTGGTTTGAGATCAAATGGAGCGGGCAGCAGACATTTAAGGCAAATATTATGGGCTAGATTTGGCAAAATCTACTGCTAAGGGAGCATTACTAGACCAGATTTGGGGGGAACGGTGGAATTCAAATTCAAAAGGCACTATAAATTGCAAAGAGATGCCCAACAAAAAACACTTGGCCATTTGAGAATTGATCTATTGTGTGCCCAAAGATTCAGGAACCTTGATGTGTTCAATCTTTTGAATTTGATGGCATTATTTGAGAACTTATTTGAATCGTTGAGAGTTTTGTGGAACAACACTATGGCTGGGCCAGAGGAAGCCATGGATATTGGAGAGATGACCGCTGAGGAGGCCACATAGGCCATGACAATAGGATAAGCCCTCGAAAGCACTGGGATAATCACATAAATCCCTAAATCACCACACACACCAAGACCCAAGAAACACAGGCAACCTATGGTACTAGTGTGCATGTCCCCTAGAAACCCGTTGAGAACCAAACTTACCATGGATGAAAAGGCAAAGGTGATCAATTTGCAAGCTGATGAGGAGGAGGAAGAGCTTGGGGAAATCCTGCTAGAAGAGAAGGAGGACAAAGAAATGGAGGAAGAAACCTAGGCTATAAACCCTCTGACTAGGTTTCCCATGTATGTTCCTCCATGGAAGAGGAAAGCATGGGTGCCCAAGGACCTAGATGAAAGTAAGATCTCTCTGTAGAGTTTGCTGCTACTCGATGATATCATTTTTATGGAGCGCACTTGGGACAGGTGTCGGTTCTAAAATTTGAAGATTGGGATGTCATGGACTGTGAGAAATTCCCATATTTGAAAACCATGTAGCTAATGTGGCTAAAGAAAAACATAAAAGTGGGAGTCGTAGAGTTGGAGATGCACAAGTGGTTGTGAGGAGTAGAGAAAGCAGGGTTTTTAAACCTGATCTAGTTGACGCATTACCATTGTGCCCTAGTGACTATCTTTGTCATTAGGTAGCTGCTTTGCTTGGTGCATGATGGGTGCTTGTGGATGGAGGAGCTTATTCCCATCATGGATCATCTAATTCACAGAATTACCCAACTCCCTTACAAAGGGGAGGGCCCAATGGATATTTCGGAGGGTAAGAGTAACAATTTGGCCATCATGGAGGCCATGAAGAAAAAGTTCAAGCTAGAGAAGAAGAAGAGAGGGTATGCAATCTCTAGTTTCAACAATGCTATGGTCCCAGTCGCGACACAGATACTGGATGGGAAAGTTATGGAAAAGTGCCACGTGGATGAGGTGCCCACACTGGTGGTTGTGCTTGCCACACAGTGCGCAAAGGGGATCCAATTTAATTGGGAGGATTACTTGTTTTGAGAATTACTGGAAAATTGTCGCAAGGCACAGGAATAGGGGAAGACTTTCCACTATGCATGGCTTCTACTATACATAGTGCTGGTGGCTTGGGAATTGCCTGAGGACAGCCAGTTCCCCACAATTGCGCAAGATCCTCCAGCGGCAACGAAGTACGCTTCATTGTGGCCAATTAAATATGTGCAGAGGATCAGAGACATCAATATATTCTGGGTGTTCATGGAAATGAACATCAGAATGGGGATTAACCACAAGCCGCAATTATCACCCACTCTCTATAATAGTCTGTAGAGCTTCGTGGAGTTCAGGGTAGACTTCCGTCATGTCTATAGAAGGGTGTGTGAGGACCTTGTGAAGAAATGAAACGATCTCCCTTACTTGGCCACGGATATGTCATATTTGTCGTGCTTGAGTTGTGGCTACCGGAGTGGCATGGTGAAGCAAGCTTCGCGGAGGAATCAAAGAAGTCCACTACACAAAGGAAGAAGGAGGAGGCAAAACTGTAGATGGCACAGTTGGCAGAGAAGAGAAGGAACGAAGTAGTAGCAACAAAGACACAGGAGGCATGAGACATTGTTAAGGTAGCATAAGAGAAGCAAAAGGTAGTAGAGAAGGAGAGCGAGGGCCAGAAGTCACCTTCGCCTGAACAGGAGATAGAAACATAAGAAGGTGGCACAGACCCATAGACATCATCCACACAACTGAAGAAAGTGCACCTGAGGGAGCAGGTGGGGCTGTGGAAGAAGTGAAAAGAATCCAATCTTCTTTTGACTCAATCATCATCATTGAGGGGGATCTCCATGACATAGGGAAGATGATGCGGGACGTCACCATGGAGGCCCTCCAACAGTTCACAAAGGAAAATCACATGGTGTTGTGGTCCCTGAGTGCATAGATTCAGGAGTTTTAGGTGCGCACTCCTGAGGCTGGTACTCTGCCAACCAACCTTACAGTAGGCACAGTCGTGGCTGAGGAAATGTTGTGTGCCCACATGATCAACACTATAGTGCTACCAGAGGGGGCACTGCTACATAAAATGAGGTCGATAGGCCTATGGTTAGTGCACTAAAATGAGTTGGAATAAACATGGCTGCGCTCCCTTGGGAGATGCTCTATATTTTGTAGGATGGAGTAATTGTATAACTCTGGGCCAGGGATGGTCGTGCGCTCCAGGCGATGAGCGAGCAACAGATTAATATTGAACAATTGATCCTGTAGTGTGATGAGGTCATGACATAGAACAAACAATTAGTGTAGGTGGTCAAGGAATCATGGTAGATGGTCCCTGAGTTGGCCATCGCAATAGAGGAACTAGCAGAGGCACACATCCTGAGAATAGCAGTAGGGGTCTGCGATATGAAAGAAGAAATGGCTAAGGTTCAGCTGGAGCTGAACTTTCAGACAGCTGAGCTACAATTGAAGGCACAACCTTCAACGCCACGTGAGGTAAAGGAACAACGCACCAATGCCATTACAACATGAATAGTCAAGATCAACAGTGTAGTGAAGGACTGCACCAAACTATTTGAAGAGTTGTTCGAGGTCCTCACTCTGTAGGAGGACCAAAACATACAACACTTAGAAATAGAGGTGCGCGAGTTATAGTAATATTATGATGAAATAAAAGGGATCGCATAGACAGTGGCCCTTACATAGAGGCTTGTGTGGATGTAGTAGACAAAAGTGCTCAAGGAGTAGGTAGACACTGTGCGACATAAGGAAGATGTCTTGAAGGTGTGCATGCAACCATGGATAGATGAGGCATTCTTCATTATAGCCTAGATCAAAGCCAAGCTCGCGCAGATGGAGGGAACACAAGAACAGGTGCAAGGCAACAGTTCAGCTACAGCAGTCTCTAAACAATGTGTCCAGGAAGTGCAAGAGGTAGCTGCATAGTGCATTGCTGATCTTGTAGTGGTCTGGGAAGAGTTGGGTGGTCTTCACATGAAGATCTCTGCGCTGATAGAGTGACTAGAGGGCAAGTCATGATGTTTGTGTTTGGGGTCTATTGGGCACAAGTTCCCCCAAGGAAACTTTTGGGAAAAAAGTGATGAACCTCAGTATTGCAACAAGAATGTTGCAGCTTCCAAGGCTACCGACTTTAATAATTAACTTAGGGTTCGTACAAACTTAAGAGGTATCGACACTATATGTGCGACATACAATGTGTCATTCCTTTGTAGTCATAATGTAATGGAGTGTATGTACTGAATTCAAATCCTAAACTAATTGAAGAAAATGAAATGTTCGAAATGGAACCTTAACCTATTGCAAGAAAGAAAGAACAAGGAAGGAGAATGAAATAAAATGCTAAAACACACCATTTTCTAACTAACTCCTAAGAGAATCTGGTTCAAGATAATTATAAGTTAACATGTATGGAATCCTACTATCCTATTAATGCATATTCAAACCATCAAACCTTCTACTGTTGTGCATGTAAATAACTAAAATAATTTTGTTTTTATCTTTGTTTGTTTCATGCAAGAGTGTGAAAGCTAATCTCTTTTGGTGATGTAGCAGGTGGCTTGGATATGATAGTGACTGGTCAGAAGGCTTAGGAAACAAGTAGGGACCCTTTTCTAGCTTCCTAGAGGATTATTCCTTAATTTGGCCTCAAAACAAGTTTTCCTACAAGATGCTATAGTGATTTCCTACATGATCCCCTCATTTCCTACAAGATATACAAATTTACAATAATTTATCTCATGCCAAATCAAATCAAATCCAAATTGGATGGGAAAAATTTTGGTATTAACTAGGATGTCTTAGGTCCTACTTCAAGTGGAATCACTCATAAATACCTCTAGTAACCCATGAAAAAAAAAAAAAAATATTACTAGTCGAAAATTTAGAAATTCGAGAACTAGTGAGCTAGTAAATCTAAAAAATGCCTAAATAAATCAAGTGTAAATGCAATGGGGTGGTTTTTCTTATGAACTATCATTCTTTTGTGATATAATGCAAGTGGAATCAATTTGATTGAAGCTAGTTAGCATGCTCTAAATAATAGCATAAATTTTTTGTTCTTTGTTAAAAAGGAGGTCCAATAATTTATATTTGGAAATGAGAAGACTAGTCCAAGCAACTCCATGATTATTATGAACTTAAAAAGATCTTCCAAGGATGAAATAATTCTTGTGATCCTGTGAAAGAACTTACATCAACCATTTAACTCAATCCTACAACAAGAAATCTTTAATACTAAATGCATAAATAGAAAGAAATAAAAACTAGAGATGCATGTGGATAAGTAATGAAAAGAAGAAAATAAAATGATACAAAAGGGCTTTGAGGTTTCTGGGATGGCCAAGGCCAAGGAAACTCAAAGGCCTATGGATGATAACAAGATTTAGAAGCTGAACATTACACGAATATTCATTATTTTCACCAATGGAATTACATCCCTGCAAGAAAATACAATGGAGCTGCAAAAATACAAGATATGTACATCATAATACTCATTAAAATATCCTCCTAGAGGAAAATTCGACTTGGTATATATAAAAATTAATAGGAATCATTCCCCATAAATGGAGGAAGATTTCCCCAGCAAAATCCCTTGATTAGTGGATCTAGTCCCCAATACTAGGAATTTGCATTAAATGGCACAGAACACATTCCTAGATTTTCTCAATCATTCCCTAGAGGAAAAGTATACTTGGTACTTATACAAAATGATTAAGAATCATTCCCCATGGATTAAAGAAAATTTCCCCACCGAAATCCCTTGATTAGTGGATCTTCTCTCTTGATTGGTGGATCTACTCCCTTGATTAGTGGAACACATTCTTAGATTTTATCAATCATTGGAGTTCCACAATTTGTGCCATAATTCCATAATATATTGTTTACTTATTATCTATTATTGATCCTCCAGTAGTAGGGAACAAGTACCTAAATTATCTCCTCCTCCAACTCTTCATAATTTTCCCAATATTCTCATAATATTCCACAAAAATAAATAATATTAGGCACAAATATTCAATTATTCATAAAATTTCCTAATGAATATATTATAGTTTAAAAAAAAGTATCTTATGCAAAAGGAAAGGTTTAATGCTCTAAAGGATGGCCATAGGCCTTAATTTATGTTTTAAATTAGAGGCATGGGCCTTAATTTATGTCTAATTTAGAGGCCCATCATCTTAGAGCCCAGATTTTGGAAAAAAAATGTAAATCCGATGTAAAGACTTTGCATTTTGTGGGTGTGGAACGTGAATTTATAAATGAGTCATAGGGTTATCCGCCCTCAATTTTGTAATGTAAGACTAGCTTTAGAAATATACCCATGTTCCGCAAGCCATGGGATTGTATAAATAGAGAGAGGCTCTAATTTGTAAAATAATTCATAGATGCAATGATGATGGAATATAAGTATAGTGGAAGATCTAAGTGTAAAGTCCAGTATTTGGGTCATATAGTAGGAGAAGGCTCTGCAGTTGAGTGCACAGAGGCATAGTACTTTGCAACTGAGTGTGCGGACCCTTGCGACTGAGTGCGTAGGGTGAGTTGAGTCTGTAACTGTTGGAAGCATTAATAAAGAGAAGTTTTACCTCAATTGTGTGTATTTATTTCCTATTTTATGCATTGAATGTACTGGTATAAATTGCATTTCTACTGTTTATATGATGCACGAACATATGTATCTGCGTTGATTAAGTGAATACATGATAGAATATCCGACTACACGAAGTTACTAAAAATTGTAAGAAGATAAGTAAGATACATAGTGTAACTTGGGGAAATACCACAAATCACTACCTTAGCAATCACGAAAGCATCTCAGCTCATGGTTAGGGTTGCGTGGAAGGTGATCCTAATAGATCATGATGGTATGACAAGTCAAAACAGTGTGTGAAGTGACCTGCGCGAAGGTAGGCATAGTTGGATTAAACTGACACCTCAGATATCTCAAGGATGCATAAACTTGGTTCGAACATCCCCCCATACTGCTTCAGGTGATACTTCAGTCTACACACTATGGGCTATTGCCAAAAGGGCCAATAGTGTAGGGATTTGTTTGGCTAATTAAATTTGAACCTGGGTCAGGCCCTAACAAGCCAACAGCCACGAAGAACCTTCATCATCTCATCCTTCCACATCCACTCCTCCACCTCAGCCTATATTTCATACATCATGACCAAATCAGACTCTTTCACCCACCTCACCACCATCATCTCCATTTCACACTTAGAATGGGTCACCTAACAGGGGTGAAATTAGCAAGCCTAAGAGGGTTGGTTTAGGCATAATGGCACATACTTATCAGAGAGGCCATAGGCAAGTATTTTTCTCCACATATTATTGGATGGACCTTACCTTCTTCACCAACAAAGTAGGTACAGAAAGGCAAGGAGAAGATGACAAAGATAGAGATCCAAAAATACGAGGAAGACCTCCATGAAACAGAGTAGAATTTTGACTTAGTTGACCTAAGTGAGCATGAACAATGAAGGCACAAACATTATCATCAAATAAGGATGCACTTTTAGGGGAGCTCTAGGTCAACTTGCATAGGGAAAAATATATCATTTCGTACGATAAGCAGGAAAATAAGCAATTTTAGAACAAACAAGAGCTCATGGAGATTCAACTCATCAAGGCAAAGAGGGAGGCTGAAAATACTAAGATTTTACTTGATGAAGCATATAGGGATTATGGCGAATAGCTTGATGAACTAATGCCAAGAAAAAGGCCACGGGCTAGAGGCCTAAAAAGAGCATTGAAGTTAGAGGAACAAAAAGAGGCTGAACTAGCTAATCAACTCACCCTAAATGAATAGTTTGCCAAAATGATGAATGAGAACTGGGAATATTGGTTCGAGAGGGTAAATAGTCATCTTGAGAAACTCCTAGTCAAGGCCAAAAGGAATAACGAAATTCATAAGAAGATGGCTAAACATTATGCCTACAGAGAAAGGATTTCCAGGGAAAAACTCAAAGCTGCAAAGGAGAAGATTGAAGCCTTGACCAAGAAAGAGGAGAAAAGGAGGCTAGACATTCTTACTGAGGCATCACTCCATGCCTCAAACACATGGTCAGCCATCATCTGACCAATTTTGACAAGTTTTGAGCAAATTTTGCAAGTTGTGAATTTTTGTGTTTTTTGAAGCATTTTTAGCACAGTAAAAAGGTCAAACGCACAACACCTAGGGTGTTGTGATTTTTTTAGGGACATCTAATGATTAAAAGGTCAATATAATTGGATTCAGAGTGATGAGGACATGCACCTTGTGCATTTTCTATGCATTTGGGGACAAATGTGTCAGTCAAAAATATTAAAAACCACCAAAAAACCATGTTTCTGCCTCATTATTGGCTTGGGCACTGCATGTTTACTAGTCTTGGGAGATAGAGTTTTTGACAATTAAAATGAGCTCCAGTTTGAAAAATGAAGACATTTCTAGAAAGTATACTTGAAGGGATTTCAAGAAAGCCATCTTGGAGCAAGTTTGGACACCAGGAAGGCACCCAAAAGCACTCCTGAACTTGGAGGGTGCTTTTGACAAAGAGAGTGTGTGTTTGACAATCTTCTCCAATTTTCTAAGCTTCTCTCCTGTTTTGATTTTTACCTTGAAAAATGATGATTTTACCTATATAAATGATCAAATTGGATGTAATTATGTAATTATAATGTTTTTACTATTACCTAGGGTAAGAGAATTAGGTAAATCAAAGAGATGAGGTGTAATGAATAAACTCATTGTAATTAGGGATGAGTCACTTGACCCCCCTACACTCTAGCTATCAGTTCAGATTTTGGTGGAACTAATCCTCATCTCATGGATTTGACCCCTGAGGATGAGGGGAAGTGGTTTTCATGTCTATTTATTCCCTTTATTAACCATATACAATGGTTGGACTTAGTTTTATGTTGTACTATTGATTAGAGACACTAGTGTAATTAGTATTCGACAAAAATTTAATGAATGAGTTGCAACTATTTAGGTGGAATACTTGTGGTATGGAATTTTGACATAATTTGTTCTTATGTTGCATATGTTTGAATGTTTTGCACTCCCATGTTTCATTTCACTTCTATGATATGTTGACTTTCAATTTGATGAACATAATACATCTTACATGCTCTATTTTGGGGAAATCTTCATAGTTTGTTCATTTTCTTCAGTTTAGAAAGAATACATGCTTGCCTTTCTCTTTCTAGCACCTCACCAGTCTTATGCATTTCACTTCATAAACTTAAAGTGTTTGAGTGCCTACCTACCTTACTCCATCAAATGTCTACAATCATACCATTATTTTCCCTGGCCTACTCTCTTTGACCTAATCCTCTTTCAGAAACCCCACCAAATCAAATCAAACAACCTATGCACATCATACCTAGCCTAAAACTCTAATCCATCCAACCCTCTTGGTTGTGATCCTTTGGAGAGACCCCTCTCTAGCTTGGTAGGGCTAGCTACCAACTCAAAAGATTGGTCTATGGTTACCTCAGCTGGAGTCTTCCTCAAGCTTAGAGATCCAAAGGAGTGATAACACATTCGAGGTTGTATAAAGTGGAGAAGGTAAATTCTTATACTAGAGGTTTTGAAAAAAATATGAGTATGTAGGTATGGGTTTTATTGAAAATGTCATAAGCAGAGAAGTTGTTGTAATCACTCGAGGTTGTATACAGTGGACAAGGGAAATTTTTATACCATAGGTTTTGAGAAAAATATGAGTATGTAGGTAAGGGTTTTATTGAAAATGTGATAAGCAGAGAAGTTCCTAGCTAGCCTTGGAAACCTTGATTATAAGTCATCATTATAAATGTTAGGGATGATATAATCCTAATGAAACTACTTATAAAAAAGTACATACATATATGGTAAACTTGTAAATACTTAGGGAGTAAAAAAATAAGAATGAGCCCACGCTAATTACCAGAGGAAAACTAGTTGCCAAGGGTTATGTCAGCCTACTAGAGTGATATGTTTAGTCCGAAACTCTAGCTAGTTTAGAACACTAAAAGAAAAAGGAAACCCCATGACAATTTGACCTTTATACATGTGAACGTATAAAATAACTAAAAATGGTGTAGAGATTGAGAATAAATACAAAATATGACAAAGCTGACTATATTTCAATTATCTTTACTAGCAAAAACCTTTTCAAAAAGAATTTGAGCATTCTAGCAAAAAGGGAAATACATAAACATTCATTAAGGAAAGTATTAGTAGAAATGCTGTAAATTGTATCCATTTATTGTATTATCAATGGAAACATTGATATGTATATTGGAAACAAGGAATAATTGTAGGAATATATCAAAATATAAACACATCAATACATATCGAAGAGTTTTAACAAATTCCTAATAGTAGTATCTTCAAGAAAAGACATTGTTTATATTAGTCCTGAAGAATGTTCTTCTTTAAATAAAGGTTTTGGTGGTTGTTCACGGCTAAGTATCACTCTAATTAGAGATAAGGAAATATTGTAACCCTCACAGAAAGAAAAACTAAGCAAAAGCGTTGAATTATTTCTTTAAGAATATTCGCTTGGAAAAATATGATTACTAGGGTTGAATGACCATATACATTAAACAAAACAATATTCATAAGACATATGTTTCAATAAATTGTGTATGAGATCAGATTGAGATGATATCTCATTGAGAAAATCTTCATTGGTGATAAAAACCCTAAGTATCAAATAAGCCTAGAAAAGGGTCTTCGTCATCATGGTTGAGTACCCTCGAGAAGAATAAAGCTGACATAAGAACCTAGTATATTGCATGTTATTTTTTTATGATTGTTCAACATTGGATATGTGTTCTAGTTTCAACAATGGCCTAAGAGGCTTAGAAATACAAGAATTGTGGAACGTAAAATTTTTTTTAGGAGAAAACACCTATAGATGGCTCAATTAAGTTAATTAATCTGTTATTAAAATTTTTCTATGTCTAACTTAGGAAAAATGATTATTTAACAAGAATTTATTGAGAAAGGTGATATTTATCTAGAAAATGACATGGATCAACTCAAATATGATATTACCTGTTTATGAGAACTTAATCATGGCCATTAGTGAGCCAAGGAGAGATTATAAGAGAAGGTTGATAGGGTTGGAGTGAAATAGACTTGATGTCAAGCTCCTTGGAAGAAATCAAGCTTCCCAGTTGCAGTGATTTAGAAGAGAGATTTCAAGCCAGAGAAGGAATGAAAATATAGTGAGGGGAAGAGATAGTGAGTTTGGAGGAATATTTCCAATTCCATAGATGTGGTAATTGAAGGAAAAGTTATTCCACTAGAGGTTGTGCATGGATGGTGTAGGTAGCTTCAGAGTGGTACAACAATTTAGTTGAGAAAGGGGTTTATTAATCTTCTAATGGCCTGGAAATTTTTTTAGATGGCTACGCAATCACTTCCAGCAGTAGTAGGAAGTAGGGCATCAGGCTGAGAGGCATATTCTTAGATTTTGAGTTACCCTATATCCAACATCTATGTAGAGGCCTATGTAGGGGTTTTGGACGACCAATGATCCTAAGTGTTGTTATGTTAGGATTTCTTGTGGATGGAGAAATTCCCTTCATAATATTTTCCAGAATTTCCTATTGAGGATCACCAACTTCTGGCATCTAGGTTTACTCAAAATTTCACTGTTGTATAATAATAAGACCCTCATCTGCTGCACTAGTTTTCCCACATTGGGTTTTTCAGGGACAATTGTCCAAAAATAACGGTGTCATAATTTTTGTGTGTGTGATTTATATTTATCTATTTACAACATTTTATTTTCCGCAACATTTTTATTGTGAATAAATTATAGTGTGATCAATCCGTTATTTTTTCATAACAAAATAAACTACTTAATTTAATCAGTTAGAAGAATTAATTCCAATTGTTGCATTTCAAGGAAAATTTCACATGGTATCAGAGTAAATTTGATCAAATAGGAAGCTAAGAGGTCGAAGGAAAATATAATCTAGATTCATAGGGAGTCTAGTAGTTTTATTTCCATATTTGCGTAGAGCTAGGCAAGAAGTTTGTGTTTTTGGGCCAAGGGTTCAATTTTCCAGTGGCAGGTTTTAGGAAAAAAAATTATTGCATAACAGTAATTCCAACAACTAGTAGGTGAGAATATCAATATTTTATGCAATGAAAAGTATTGATCTAAGCATAGTTGATTAACAATAGTTTTACTGTAGTAGATCAGTGTTAGGTGAAAGATAAATAACACAAATGGATGAATTTCTTAAAGGGGTTCCAAATCTAGTTGTTAGGAGGAAATTTGTAATTTTCATATGTAGTAGGTTGTAGAAGTTTTTCGAGTCAGCCTATGAAAACTTCCGGAGTTGCAAATCATGTGCCAGATTCTAGAGAAGGACTTCTGGAAGGTTGGGTGAGTTTCCTCGTTGAGGTAATAGGCACTATGTGAGTGTTGAAAAGGATTTCTGAAGGTATATAGTAGTAGATGTAGGTTTTAACCCCGTACAAAAATTACCTGCATACAAATTCCAAATCATAGAAAATAAACAATGCGAGAGCATAACACATAAAACACATATACACAGAGGTTTTCCCCTGACTCCCAAAACCGAGACTACCAACTTGATTTTTCATTATGTTCCTTTCAATGTTACAATACATATTTATACATGCCAAAGCATCCAATACCATGGACTGAAAACCATCGTGTCCAAAACCATGGACCAAAAACCATAATGTCCAAAACCATGTGAGAAAATCATGCACAAAACCATAGGTAGGTTTGCCCAACCTAATATAGGGTCCAAAAACAAAATTTTCCAGGGCACTGCCTCCAACCCCATAGAGTGGGGTTACTTGCACCCCTAAAACCCCCTGTGACCCCCCATGCTATGCACTCGACACAACGAAGGGGGGGCTCCACCTCCCTTCTAATCCTCCAATTAATTACGTGGGCTAGTCGTGGAAAGAATATAACACAACCAAACACTATATTTGTGAATTCTAGAAAGGAGTGTGAGTAGTAGAGAGGGGTCAAGAAAAAAAGGGAAGAGATTCCTACTTATTTCATAATATGTGAGTTTCACATATTTTGTACCTTTCTAGAAATGCTTGTACGAGATTTCTAGAGGTGGATGTGTGAGTTAAGAAAACTGACTTCAAGTTGTTACATATAAGTGTCAAAGGAAGTCCAAGATGTTGAGTGCGAGTTGCAAAGATAATAAAGGTCCGAGGGAAGGACAAGGATCAAAAGTAGATAATGGTGCACCAAATCTTGCAGGTGGAGGATTACGAGACTCCAATGTGCTACATGGGTATGGTCTAGTGTACTACAATAAGGATATCACTTAGATTAGTTCCATATTGTTGCAGCAATACTATCACCTTTACTATTGGAGGCCACAATATCACAGTAGTAGGATACAATGTCATCAGAGCTAGTTGTAGTTAATTACATGTGGGATAGCTATAGTGACATAGGCTGTGAAAATTTTCGAGTTGCAGTATGTAGGTGAAAATCGAGCTGGACGATTCCCAATGCAATGCTATAAAGTCCATTTTCTAGTGCAGGAGGACAATGCATGTTACTAGGAGGGGGCAGAGAAATTTCCCATAGGGAGATTAAGACTCAAATGGATTCTATATTTAGAGGGAGTAGCCATATGGAAGCTAGTGCTTCATTATTTGAGGAGATCATACTCATTATTCTAGTAGTTGTAGCAATCGTGTAGAGCTAGTAATAATGGTATGAATAGATCAAAGTTTAGAGGTGCAGAGTTTTGGGAAGGGTCCATTTAAGTGAACATTGGACATGTATTTTGCCATGGATCATTACCCTCACTACATGGGCTAGTGGTATTTAGTAGCATATGGATCGATGTCATATGGTGCATTCAATTATTGAGGGACACTTACAATACTATTTTCATTAGATGTTACAGTGCACATTGCAGTTACAATGCAGATAGACCTAGTGGAAAATGTAGAGATAGGTAGCAATCAATGGCTTAGGATATAGTTGCAATCCATAAGACATAGTTCATTCAAAGGATTTTGGTTCTCAATTGTAGTGGTTGTAGTAGCAATAGTAACATGACATTAGTTGTAGTGCAGTGCAGAGATGGAAACAATATAAGGTGTATATTGCAGTTTCAACAATGACACAGATGCAATATGATTCAAGTAAAGAGTGGCAGATGAATCAAAGTTGCACATTAGTTTGTGGGCAATGGAAGTTTTTCATAGTTGTTAGACACCAAAAACATGTATGGGAGGAGCTATTATGAGATCATCTAGAACACCTTCCTTGATAAGAGGGAGTGTTAGTTTTTAATGATTCGATAGCATCACACAAGTTTTATAGTATTGACAATGGTCAAAGAGGGTTAGAAACACAAGAAATCCATAATCGATAATCAAGAGAAAACACCTTGAGATAGATCGATGAAGATTTAATAATTAAAATTTTCAATTATTAATTAACAATAATTAATTGAGAAAGGTGTGATTTCTCTTGAAACTCACATGGATTAACTCAAATATGATTTGATCCATTGATGATGACTTAATCATGGTAATTGGTGAGCCAACGAGATATTATAAGACAAGTTCGAGGGGGTTGGAGTGAAACAAACTTGAGGTCGAGCTCCTTGGAAAAAATCGAGCTTCCCAATTGTAGCGATTCAACAAAGTTTGAGTGAGAGAGAGGCTGCAAACATAGTGAGGGGAAGAGATAGTGAGTCTAGAGGAATATTTCCATTTCTAGAGAGGTAGTAGCATGAGGAAAATTTATTCCACTAGAGGCTACATAGGAATTGTGCAAGAAGCTTCAGAGTCATAGATCAATTTAGTTGAGCAGGGGGTCAATTAAGATTCCAAAGGGCAGGAAATTTCTCAAAGGTTTGGGGAACCACTTCCAACAATAGAAATACGTAGGATGCTAGAATCAGAGGAATATTCCATGAGTGTGAGTTACAAACTGCATAGAGCCTACACATGAGTTTTAGATGACCAATTTTTCTGAGTGTTGTTTTGCCAAGATTACCCATGGAGGAAGGAGAAATTCCCATAATATTTTTTTCCAAAGGATCACCAAGTTTTGGCATCAAGTTCTACTCAAAATTTCACTACTACATAGTAAAAAAACCCTCATCTGCTGCACTGATTTTCCACATTGGGTTTTTCGAGGGAGAGTTGTAAAAAAAATGGTGTCATAATTTTTGTGTATGTGCTCTATATTTCTCAGTTTACAACATTTTATTTTCCAAAAATTTTTTCTTGTGAAGAAATTTCAGTGGGATTATTTCATTATGTATACATTCATAACTCATGTTACTTATGGATATTAATATTATATCTAGTTATGGAATGCAAAAAAACTTTTATTGTGTTCTAATCATTGGATCCTTGACTAACAAATTGAATTTTCCTTGTCTTCCAATTATGTTGCCTAGACACTGCTTATTGAAAACATCACCTCTGGCATAATTTTCATCTTCACAAAAATATTCCCTTTGGGGAGTTTCATGAAAATAATAACTTGATTTTGTTAACCATATATCATGATCCACATGTTTGCTTGAAGAAACCAAATACAGATACTTTTGTACCTTTTCTAGCACATAACTATTGCAAGTTTATTGTTTATTGTAAATATAAATGTTACATAGCATAGGTGAATTTTTTAAATTTTTATTAAATTAGATTCAAAACCTGACATATTCTACCCATTTTTAAATTAGGGTAAATAATGAGTAACTTTTATCAATGCATTCTAAGCCATCGAATATTGGCAAATCATATTCATTTTGGGACCCCCAACATGATCAAAATTTAATTGGGCACATCACATATGATGAAGAAATTACCTCATGTCTTTTACTGAAATCACCATCGAACCCCTTGAAACTACTTAATGTTATATGTAACTGATGCAGGGTGACATAGGACCAATAGGGTGAGGCATGGCAAGTGGACTTGGTACAAAATGATAGAGAATCTAGGTGTTAGCCAACTATCATGTTGAAGTGTAACCCATGTGAGCATGATGTCAACAAGAAATTGAAAAGGAGCATTAATGCATTGCTTGTGTGGTTTTTTCAAATTGAAAGATGTCATGTGTCTAGAAGAGGTTTGTGTAGTTGTAAAAAGTGAAAAGTGATAGCTTGTCTCATTCATATATATTGAAAGATAAAAATTGACCAAAGTATCAATCACCTCATAAGAATGGTCATTGCAAATATTACGAATCCCCTATGACAACAATTTTCCTATGTGACTCTTAATATTTTCTTGCTTTCTATCTAAAATTAAGACTAAGAAGCCTAATCCACAATGCACATAGGATTCTCGACAAAAAAATCTAGATGAATTTCCCCTAATTGATTGGGAAGGTCATGCCCATGCCATGAATTGTATGTTTGACCTATATGAACTAAGGGAATGGGATAAAAAGGATTCACATACCAAAAATATATTTCTTTGCTATGGGAGTCATATTTAGCCTAATTCATAATTCCTTAGACTTACCCTTTTTCATAATTTGTGACATGGTGCACAAATACTTACATCTTTAGTAAACAAACCATGGTTTCAAAAAGTGGTTTCATCCATTTCACCATAAACCCCTAATATGTTTAATAAATTCTTAGGGTAGATATGTATAATCAAACCCAACTATTATCTTAAGACATTTTCGTACTCAAATACTACAAATTATCCTCTAGACATAAAACAAATCTACTTGATTCATAGTTACCATTGAATGCTCATTTACCTTAAACTTCACCATCATATCATTTTATCATTTTTCCTAAATTTTCAAGAAAAATCATATCCATGTTGTGTCTTTTATTAGGGTATGGTCCTCATATATCTATTGATTAAATTATCCTAGTAAACCTAACATCTATGTGACCTGTAAATAAATATTTTATTAAATTTCACTTCAACCAATATCTTGTAGATGTCATTTATATATTGTTATATCAACATAGTTGGACGAAGTATTTTAGCTATCATTCCTTTTTAGTTTATTTGTTCTTATATTTTTAAGTTGATAAATTTTCCAGTATGCATTAAAAGCTTCAATATGAGGGGGGAAATTGAAATGTTGTTACGTGCTAAACTCATATTATTAGAGAAAATCCTTAGAATTTAGGATTCTCATATTATGTCAATAAATTCATGTCAATTGTCTATTCTCTTATGTTTAAGAAATCCAATCGCATATTTTTTCATGAGATAAATAAAATTCTTTAACTTAGTCAAGACACTAAAGTTGGATATTAGTATTTATTTAAGGAAATTATAGAGATTAGTGTATATAGTGTTAAGAATTGTATGCATCCCTCTTAAGTAGTTATAAAAAAGTGTATGTCTCTTTGAGTTTGTTAGGTTCCTATACCAATAGGAGCCATAATTTTGAATGACTAAGGATAAGCCTTGTAATATTGTACATACCTTTGCTTTCTGCAAATGTTTTCCATATTAAAAAAATAAAAAATTTAAAGAGGGCATGTCCTAAAAGAATAATCAAAGGACAAAAAAAATGAGTACATAAAAAAAAATGAAATATATGAACCCCAAAAGACAAAAAAAGACCATGAATGTGCGCAAGTCAAAATTCCACTACTATTTACTTTTTATGCATAATAAATGATTGTGTGTAACTTGTTAATTATGCCACAATCCATGATAGTCAAAATATTTAAACTTGGCTATTTCATACTTTGAATTTTATGTTTATAGATAGTGAATAAATATGACTAAGTAGTGTAATCTTGCAGTTCATTAGATAGGTAGAGTGCATAAAAGGAGCTCATCAGTTTAAGCTGAACCCTTGGATGATATAAGGTTAGAATTAGATAGTTAATTTTGTAAAGAAAATAAAAAGATTGATAAGGGTTTTCTAGCCTAAATGCACCCAAATAAAGTGAAGAAAAAATGGTAGGATGAGTAAGTGGGTAAGTAGTAGAAAGGTTGCAGAAATGTCATGTAATTGATATAAAAAGCACTTATGTCATTGTTCCAAATGCATCATTTAAATATGCATAAGTGGTAAACAAAATAAAAGCAATGGTTCACAATTTGGTTCACTTAACATCCCCTCATTCATTTTAACCCCCATAACACTCACTAATTTCCCTTTCATAACAAAAATATTAATACCCCTAGTTCTTTTGATAAAAAAGGGCCAAAGCATTTCTTTGACTTTTGGTGGGACCAAACCCTCGACTTGATGATTTAATAAGGAAAGGTGTTAAATTCCCTTATAGTTCATTCATCCCCCTCACAAAACCCCTTTTCCTAAGATTAAGTTCTCTTGCCTAGGAAAACCCATTTAAAACATGTTTTATACAAAAACCCACCAAGTATATTTATCCTAAAGTACTAAGGGTATGGAACGTGCATAAATTTTCATGCACCTAAGCATAATGCCCCTTCCACTCATTTCATTTCATATTAACTTTTTAATTAAATATATAAATTCCCGAAAAACCCAATACCCTGTATATATTTAACTCCCTTATATAAATTAAATCCACCCCTTAGTTTATCTATAAACTATGTTGCTACCCCTTATCCCGCAAAAAACATTAAATCCTCAACCTAAGTCCCTAATCCATCATTACATTCTGGCCGGATCCCCTAAACTTGGATTAGTCCTTAAACTAATCCTGAAACCACTTAATCAAATTCTTGGGCCCCCCATTAAATCCCATCATTTACCCCCACGCAACTCCCATATATTGATCACTGTTGATCGTCCCTCCTCCACATCCAAAGCCCCATAAGCATATCGAGCCAGTTCGATGTCCACCCTTTACCTGCTTGATAAGGTGGTTTTCCTCCCGACCCCTGATGCTACGTGGCAAATGTTGAATGGAATCGGGCGACCCCTCTTGAATACCGCCCGCACCACAAAAGTGGTGCAATGGACCTCCCAAACGACTTCCACCTTTCAATTGAAAACCATCACTATTCATCAATTAATGAACCTGCCAAAATTAACCATTTTTCCTATAAAAGCTCGTTTACCCCTCTTTTCACTCTTTTCACGCAATTGTTATTGAGAATTCAGAGAAGCCATTGCAACCCTTGCAAATAGCGAAATTGCTCACTGACCTCCGCCATTACTCTAGAGACACTGCAGACAACCTAGTTCCTCCATCAGTTTGTACCAAAACCGTATGAACCTCTGCAGCCACCATCAACCACCATTTATA
Source organism: Pinus taeda (assembly GCA_000404065.3). NCBI lineage: Eukaryota > Viridiplantae > Streptophyta > Pinopsida > Pinales > Pinaceae > Pinus > Pinus taeda. The sequence goes on along the minus strand of APFE031089258.1, from coordinate 85,426 downwards.
GTCAATTCTACCCAATTGCAGGTATTTAACTGTAGAATTCAAAATCCATTGTCAAATTCCAAGTCAATTCACCCTTCTGACACTGTTAGTTAAGTAAAAAAGATCAAATTTACTTAAATTTTAACACTATGAGCCATGAACAACTACAAAACCTCCATTTCCCTAAAAACTCTCAATCACCCCGCACACTCAAATCCACAAGAACTAAGTATGGCTGCCCCAATTGCAATGGATGTAAGGCCCATCACTACACCTCATTTAGACCTAGACGACCTCCCTTTAATTGATAAAGATTTACAAATAAAATATACTTCTACCTAAGAGTCTCCACTCAAAGTACATTTCCAAAGTAGGGACAAGTTCCTGAACCATGCTAATGAAATTGGCCTTTGATAATCAAATTTTCCCAAGTACCAATTCCCCCAAGTCCACATTTTTCTTCATATTGTTCATATGTGTTATGCTTGCTACGTTCCCAGTCACAGAACTATCATGTCTCATAACCAGAAGGTCCTTTTCACTATCACTACTGAGTCTATTAATGAAATTCTGTAGCTCCAACGAGGGCCAAACCTAACCCCACTCTCAATTGGAGACTTGTTGGACCCATATCCTAAACTTAGCTCTGCAAAATTGACACAACTATTCCAAACCTTCATCAGAGAAGAGAGACACATCCCTAAAGACTCCCCCCCATATATATCAGTCATTTTCTCTACATGGGGCTAGAATATTGTGGCCATGATATCTTGTGTTTTGGGGTACACCACTAGTGAATACATTGATGAATTAATGCTTGCCTTCATGTCCATCTACACTCTAGGGCAACCTCCTGCTGTCATTTATTACTATTCCCAATTTATAGCTGATAGGATGCATGAGAAATTCCTTAGAATGAACAATGAGAGGTTTTTCAAGTACTCTTGAGTTTTATACCATATGTTCTTATATTACCAACCTCATAAGGTCCCATTCACCCGTCAGAAGTTGGACACCAAAGGACAACCCAGGTCAGTAATTTTTTGGACCCCATTTATCCACCAATCTTAGTCTCCATACTCTTATTCTAATTTTGTTGATTTATTTGTACACCCAGCCATGAAAATGTTGATTAGAAGCCTTCCTCCTAGAATCAGTCCAAAAATAAAGAGAGTCCTTCAATTGTATAAACATACCAAAGTGGGTGACTGTTTCCTTTACGAGTACCATACAAAAATCAGAATCTATGGTTGCATGTTGGTACCATACAAGCTACCAAGATACCTCGCAATGAGGTTGTTGGCATTAGAATACTATAGAAAAATCTTCAATGCAGATGAATTAAACTTCGTCAATGCTAAGAAGAAGGCCAATTCAAAATAAAAGACCAACTAGGCCCCTTCATATGCAACTCTAGGGAGGAAGGCAAAGAAGCAGACCTAATTCTATAGAGAATGAAGTTCCAAAGAAGTTTTGTTTGGAGATATGATCCTTTAGAATTCATCACAAACAAGACACAAAGGTCAAGCTAGGACCTTTCAGTCACCATCCCATATTTGGAATAGAAGCATTTGCAAATCAAACATAATGGGTGCAAGGTACCCTAGTAAACGAAGACAACACTAGAGTAGATAAAGAGAATTCTCTAATTGATTTAGAAAAGTAGCTTTATGAAAACTCTTTTTTGTAGGTACTAGAATAAACAGAAAGAACCATGAGTACCCCTCAAATCATGAAAACTCCTTAGAATAAGGAGAAGATCCCAAAAAGAAGTAGAGAAGGGGCTTCCACTTCAGGAATGGCCACCTCTGGTTTTCACCAGGAATCAAACAAGAGGCAAAGGCTAAATCCAACCTCTGAGCAGGAACATACTGAACACTCGGATGATGTCACAAATACAGAAGAAGAAAGAAGTAGGCCTACCACTCCATATGGAGGCATTCAAGAGCCTTCTACATCACAAAATTAGATGTTGCAAAGGCACCATAGTGTTGAAGTGTCTTCCCTTAGAATGCTTACTGACAAAGACCAAGATATCAAGGAAAGATATAAAGAAATCAAAGCTGGAAATGAGAGGCTTAAGGCCCAAACATATTCTTAGTACTTGAAGCTGATTCCCACCAATCAAACAAGGCTAATGTCATCCTTTAGCATTAGAGAGGGAAACCTACAAATGAACTTTGTTAAGCCTACACCTCAACAGCTAAAGACAACATCAGATTTCAAAAGGATAGATTTTGAAGTGTTGGCAAGGGATATTCATCCCATAGACTAGATTGAACTACACAAACAGGCTGGAGAGATGATATACTCCACCCGGACAGGTAAAGGCATAGCTTCCCATCAGCTATAGAACTCTCTGAACAACATCTCAACACAATTTCGATTAGAGAAGGCCTTCTCATAGGCCAAGGATACAAGGATGAAGTCCTTAGAGGACTTAGTGATTGAATTGGGACACAATCCCAAGATTATAAAAGCTACAGAGAAGCTTATTAAGAAGAAAAATGATGATATTAATGCAATTAATAGGCAATTTCAAATACCCTAGCTACAACATCCTCAAACTCTAGAAGTCATAGATAATCAAACCAAAGATGTGGAGTTGATGGACTTGGTCCTGTAGCTAAATGACCAAATAAAAGAGACAGAAAAGAAATTGGAAGCTTTAATCTAATTAAAACAAGTAGATGTGGCCACTTCTTCAACAAATGTTATCCCTACAGTCTCCACAGCAGTGCCTTCTACACTAGCAGCATCTTTGGCACTTACAGCTCCACTTGCAACAACCTTGCTAGCAACCACAGAATCAACATCAGCAGCATGTGAATCAAGAGAGAAAGTAGTAGAACTAGTTAAATCCATGGAAGAGATGTCTATCCCGGCTACTGAAATGAATGGGTTAAGATAAAAGGTTGCAAGTTTGGAAACAGACTGCAAACTTTCCCAGCTGATGGAGAAAGAAGAAGCACAAGAAGCCCAAAGAATGAGTGAAAGGATCAAAGTCTTAGAGAAAGACTTAACATTGGAGAAACCACTTGGGCAAACCAAGGAAATGTTGTGGGCCAATATAATTGACTTTTTCAAGGATATTTGGCCCTCAATTCAAGTTATTTTTGAACAAACAGAGTTAGTAAAGATAGCTACATAAGCTATCTAAAATGTGAAGGAGGAATTGGGAGATAAACCAGAGGATGCCAATAGACTTATCCACATCCCCAAAAACAAGAATAGATATGAGCTCCGTGAGCTAAATATATAAGATAGGACTACATCCAATTTAGAAATAAGGAAGGTCCTCTCCAGAAGGAACCTTATGCTTAACTTAGAAGAAAAATGTCACAATACGCAGGTAGCCATTGATAGGTTCATGGAAAAATTCTAGATTTTAAGGCAGAAAGGTTTGCCCAGTCCTATGGTTATCAATGACAAACTCATGACATAGTTAGACTATGATACCAAGCTCAGACAGTTGGCAAAGGAGTAAGCTAGCTCTTCATCCATAAAAGCATTGTCAATAGGAAAATTTCTATACAACACATTTAAGAACTTGTTTTTCCTGGAGCATGAGATCAAACATTTATTCCTAACCAAGCCCAATTTTTCAAAGGATACTAACGTTGTTGAAATCTACAGGAGAATGGTGAATGTAAAGTTACCTGATGGAGAATGGTGGGAGACAATGACATATTTACTGGGATAAATTTACTACACAGTAAAAACAGAACAACCAGGTAAAACAGATAAACATTCGGCAGCAGGGAAAAAGAGTATTAGAGTCAAAGAGTATTAGTTGAAAGATGAAAGTAAAGAAGACTCCTGTGTGAAACCAAAACTACAAGCCAGCATAAAGAGCTACAAATTCAACAACAAAGTCTAGCACAACCATAATAAAAGGGACAACATGAAACAATTAATTAGTTGTCTTTATCTTCTTGCAAGAAGATAAATTTTGTATTTCCTAGATTAAATATCAAGTTGTTTTGAGATGTTTTGTAATAATTTTTTGTATAAATGCTTCACAATTCAAAGTATGTAGGGTGGATTCCTAGACATTTCTATATTTTTCTTGATAAAAGACTGTAAGTTATTATATCACTATTGGGACCAACAACCTAGATTAATGAATAAAGCAAAGACATTTCATTGTATTCATGTGTAGTGCGAAATAGAGACAAGTATCTTCTTTTGTGTTGTCATTTTTATTTAAAAGTTTTTCCATAATCTTAAATGTATCTGAAATCTAAACTCCATAATATGGAATGATATCTGAGAAATTGCTTCACTGTACTTTGTTTTGACAATTATACATTGTTTATGTTTTCTGCTAAATTATCTAAGTTAAGGTTTTCTTGATTGCTCCTTAGTTCAGGTAGCTTCCCTCTGGTCTATAGTAAAGGATTCTTAACTGCCCTTTGCTCATGATTACCCTTTGTTCCTCCTTTTGATCTCAGTTTGAGAATTCTTAAGTTCTCTCTCAGCCTGGTTAAGATCATTTCACCTATTCGACCTAAAAACATGTGCTTTCCTCTGCTAGCTTTCCCATTGAACACTCCCTTTAATGATTTAATCCATGTTCTGCTACACTTCTTTGACTCCATAACCCAATAGATAGAGACATCATTCTATCCATATTTTTAAGGATTCCACCATCCAACTTCCAATACAAATCGAAAACCCCTTGAACTTTAAGAACTAGCCTAAAATACTAGCAAACAAAGCTAAAACATATAGAGAGAGCCCTCTCTGAGTCATAGGTTGGCTAGAGCCTATACTTAAAATATTGGTTTGTGGTCAACTCGGTCTTTCCCTTCTTATGATAACTTCTAGGGAAGAATTGTGAGTGATAACATAGCGGCGACCATACTAGGGAAGATCCTTAGTCCTAATAAATCTTTAAGAAATTTTTAGTTCTAAATTTTGAGCATCTTAAAGTAATTTATTAGAAGTTAATTCTCACAAAAAGAAAAATTCTGAAATTCTGGCTCTGAGGAGAACTCATTATATTAGGGCTAACCCAGATCCAAACCGTCCCCCAGTAGTTGATAATCCCAACCTGATTTCAAGAAAAACCAAGAAAGAAGAAAGTTTAGCTAGTCACACACCCTTAGTTAAAGCCCTGATGAATGGTTGTTTTTATAAGATCTTCCCTTTGATGAGAAATTTGATTTGTCATTATTTAATTCAACATCTGAAAGTGAAATTCATGATATTGTCCTAGATCTTGAGTTTATTGCAAACCTTGAAGTCCAAAAAGCCAACAAATCAATTGATGAGTAAATTCTGAATTCACCACTATCATCCCTTAGTACTGTTAAGATCCTTGATCTTTTAGAAAAATTGTACACTACGCTTAGTTCACCATTATTCCCTTCAAATTCTGAAGTTCATTCCCCACCACCATTCGTACCCTCACCCCCTTACCAACCTAGTACTACTCATTTACCCTCACCAGTCCTAGTTCATCCTCCACTACTGTATCATATTCTAGTGTTTCAACCCCACATATTAGCCCTTCCGAGCTTATAGCCATGGAAAATAAATATGCTCCCCTTGTCTTACCCGCTCCCCTTAGTGCCATGTCAGCCGACTACCAGAGTAAAATTGTTCAATTTGATGGCATAGGACACTACACTGCAGAGCACCATGTTAATAAGATGACAAACTACTTTGAACTTCATGGAATTGATATTGTGGATGTCCAAATGAGACTATTTTATTAGACTTTAGCTGGTGACATTAGGAAATGGTTTAGATCACTGCCTGATAATAGTATTGATGGTTTAGAATTGTTTCATCATAAAAAATTTAATAGATGGTAAAAGAAAAAGAATCCTCTACAAATCCTTTTAGAATATGAAAATATTAGGAGGGGACCCATTGAAACTATTCAAGATTATTGTACTAGATTTAAGAATACATACAATTCAATTATAGTTAATCTTAGACCCCCACCTGACTTAGCATTAATAAATTTCCCTGATGGTTTTGACACAGACATGGAATTCTAGCTCAAGGAAAGAAACACCCAAACCGTAGAATATATGCAAAGTGTAGCAGTAAGTGTAGAGGCTAATTTATTAACTAAAAGAGCTAGAGTTAGGAATGAAAGAAGAGGAATAGCTAAAGATGAGCCTTCACCCTCTGGCATTAAAATATATAGCTTAGCGAAAGGCATGGAAAAGTTAATAGATAGAATAGAGAATATAGAGAGGAAACCCTAGTGGGATAATCAACAGGCAACTCCAGTTAGAAACCCGAACTTTAGGAAAAACCAAAACCAAAACATTGGAAAAAATGTACTTGATCAGAATATTAGGCTTCCTTTCCAAGAAAATTATGCAGAAACATCCCATCCTAAAGACCCATAGCAAGACAAGCAGATTAACCTGATGGGATTAGATGATGAAGGTGTTGTTTTTCTGACCCAAGATGATCATGAATTGTATATGTTGTAGCAATTGCAAATCTAGTCTGGAGAGTGATTTTTTTATAAACAAGGTTATTATTCTGACATCATTGAAGTGCATAAACAATATAACCTAAGGAGTAAAAATAATTCTGATAACCCTAACTAGAACAAAAAAATAGTGCCAAATCAACCAAGAAAATCAAAGAAGCCTTGGTTTCTAAATTCCTCCTGATTCTCCCTAGAAAAAACCAGAATCATTCTGGCCCCACCATTGTAGATATAATCCCTAATCAACCTTCTGATGATCAGCCCTCCACTTCAATTCCCCCTAAAAAACCAGTGGACACACCTCAAAACACTATATTGGAAAATTCACAAAAAGAGGTCCCCAACAAAGGAAAAGAAGACCATCCCAGTCAAATCCCTGATGTGAAAATTCAAAACCCTCAAACCAAAAAAACCCCTTTGCCATTCAATTTGGGAGCAGATGTAGCTAAGTTAAAGATTTCAGTCCCTTTAATAGAACTAATCAAGAATGAAACTTACAAGACACAAATAAACCAGACTCTAAACATTGCTGAAAATGAGGATTCTGTTAACCTATTTGATGACCAACCAGAACTTATATTTGGTCCAGATGTTAATGGAAACCACTAGGAGGAATACCACCTTTCTACATTAGCCTTAGCATTCATGACAAAATTCTTCACAATTCAATGTTGGATTTTGGGGCCTCCCACAACTTAATGCCGAAATCAGTAATGGAGAAACTAAACCTAGGCATTACAAAGCCTTATAGGGACTTATTTTCATTTGACTCAAGTCAAGTAAAGTGACTGGGGTTGATTAAAGATCTGTGTGTTACCTTAGTTCAATATCCTACCAAGAGCATCCTTATGGATATTATGGTTGCTGACATCCCATTGAAATATGGCATGCTGTTATCGAGGTCATGGGGAGCCAAACTTCAGGGATCTTTATAACTTGATATGTCATATGCAACAATTTCTATTTTTGGAAAATCCAAGAAGTTGTACGGAGAAACTTTAATGAAGTACATGGTGAGTAGCCATGATCGGCCTCAAAACTTTCCTATCTACTTTGTACATTCAGACATTGATTCTTTTATCTTGTATAATGCTGATCAAACACAAGAAACTCTTTTAGATAGTGTTGATGTAGAACAAAAAGAAATTACAGTTTCAAAGCAAGAGGAAATGGTCCAAACTTTAAAAATTTCCACTAAACAAGGCAGTCAAAATGAGGAAAAGTTTGTTGCACTATATGATGAAAATTATGAACATGAAATATTGTGGCATCTTGAGTTTGATGGGCCAGTCAATAAGTTTGAAGCAGGAGTAGGAGTCTGGATATACAATATGGAGAATAATCACTCAGAAGGCCATGCATACAGACTAAATTTCAAATGTACTAACAATATGGCCGAGTATGAAGCACTAATTTAAGGTCTTAAATTACTTAGGAATCTAGGAGCTAAAAGAGTTTTTTTATGGGAGACTTTGAACTGGTTATAAAACAAATTGATGTTGTATATATGACAAAGGACCCTAGATTGAGTTGTTACAGAGAACCATTGTAGAAATACTAAACACTTTCTTAGAAACCAAGCTTGTTGTAATTCCTAGAAAACATAATATGCAGGCTCATAGTTTATCAACGTTTACAAGCACTTGCAAGTTACCCTTCCAACCTAACCATCAGTACACTGGCGAAGTTAGGCATAGACATGCAATTCAAGATAATTTGAAGAACTAGCAAATATTTGTTGATGACAAGCAGATAAAGAACTTTTTAATCTTAGAAGAAGAATTTGTAAATAGCAATATAGATATTGACACATCAATAGATCCTAACATTAAGGAAAAAATATAAATAAATGAGATAAAAGGTGAAGAGGTAGATATATTTCATCCCACTAAATTTACAAAATCAGATGTAGAAAACCTAGAGCAATTTGAAATTGATGAAATAATTAACGAAGACACAGAGGTAATCAATCTCAAAGACAATTTCTTACCTAAGGGATTAATCCCTTTGGAAGACTTGTTTGATTCAAATGATGTTCCTAGAAAGCCTAAAATTGAACCTTTGAAATCCGATATAGAGGAGTGTAATATAGGCACTAATGAAAATCCAAAATTGATCAAACTTTCGAAATCACTACCTCCAACTGAAAAGGTGAAATACATTGAGCTATTAAAAGAATTTCAGGATGTCTTTCCTTGGAGTTATGAGGATCTCAATTCCTATGACACCAACATCATACAACACACAATCCCTATAAAAGAAAATAGAAAACCTTTCAGACAAAAACTTAGAAGGATTAATCATGTCCTATTAGCCTCAATTGAAAAGGAAATCCAGAAAATGTATGATGCTAAGATAATTGCACCAATCAAATTTTCTGATTGGGTTTCAAACTTGGTGCCAACTAGGAAGAAATCTGGCGAGACTGGACTCCGTGTGGACCTTAGGAACCTCAAAAAAGTATCACTTAAAGACATTACCCTCTCCCCAAAATGGATCATATTTTGCAAAGGGTAATTGGATCAACCAAAATCTCATTATTGGATGGGTTTTTTTTTGTTACAATCAGATCTTAGTTCATTCTGATGACCAAGCCAAGACTGCCTTCACTACTCCTTGGGGCACATTCATATATTTGAAAATTCCTTTTGGACTAATAATGTAGGAGCCACTTTCCAAAGGGCTATGGATATAGACTTTGCCAAAGAAATTCATGATTTCCTAGTGATATATCTAGATGACATTACTGTGTTTTCAAAATCTAGTAGCCAACATTTGGATCATCTAAGGCGGGTTTTTATTAGATGCAGGAAATATGGAATTTCTTTAAACCCCAAGAAGTCCTTGTTTGGGTTAGAAGAAGGAAAGTTACTAGGTCATATAATTTCAAAAGATGGTATCCAAATACACCCTGCAAGAATAGAATCCATCTTACAGATACAACATCCAAGGAAGATTAGAGAATTACAAGCTTTCTTAGGGAAAATTAACTTTCTTGGAAGATTTATTTATAATCTAGCATAATTAATTAGATCACTAAACAATATGTTGAAAAATAATTAGACCATAAAATGGACTATTGAGGCTAAGAATTCCTTTGAAGATATCAAACTAGCCTTAACTAAAACACCAATTTTGATCAACCCAAAATTTGACAGAGATTTCATCTTATTTTCCTTTGCTTATGAGCACACTATTGCTGCAATTTTACTGCAGAAAAATAACCAGGGCTATGAACAACCTATCGCTTTCTTTAGAAAAGCCCTGAGAGATGCCCACCTAAAATATAGCATAATGGAAAAACAAGCCTTTTCTTTGATCAAAGCCATCAAGGATTTTAGGGTGTACATTTTAGATTCTCATATAGTAGCCTGTGCTCTTAATTTAGTAGTCAAAGACATCCTAACTCAAGGTGGTCCACATGGAAAAAGGGGAAAATGGATCACTACTATTCTATAATATGACATATAAATCAAAACAACTAAGTTAATCAAGGGCTAAGGTTTAGCCAAGCTCATGGCTAAATCAAATTGTCAGGCCCTGGATATAAACTTTATTGCACAAATAGATAATGAAGATGAGATAGCGACTCCACTAATTAGTGAAGCCTTTATTGAGTCACCATGGTATGCTGATATCATTTATGTTTTACTGAATTTATAAGCTCCTCTTGAATAATCTAAGACCAAAAGTAAATTTTTAAATATGAAATCCTTAAAATTTTGTATATTAGATAATGCTTTGTTTTGGAGAAATCATGAACGTATTCCTTTCAAATGTTTATTAAAAAATGAATCTGACAAACTATTACAAGAATTTCATGCAGGTGACTGTGGAGGACACCTTTATTGGGAAACCATTGTTGATAAGATTCTTAGAGCTGGTTTGTACTGGCCTACCTTGTTTTATGATGTAAAGAAATATGTGACCTCCTGTCTCAAATGTCAAATTTTTGAGGGAAATTAAAAGCTTCTACCTTTACCCCTCAAGCTAATCTCTAATGAAACACCTTTTCAACAATGGGTTTTAGACTTCATTGGTAAATTCACCCACCTTCCTCTACCCAACATAAAGGAATCCTCACTACCACAGACTATTTCACAAAATGGATAGAGGTCATACCTTCAAGGCAAGCCACTGACACTGTTATCATAATCTTCCTTGAAACCAACATTCTATGAAGATTTGGATATCCAAATAAGCTGATTACTGACAATGAAACAACCTTTAAATCCAAAAGAATGATAGATTTCTACAACAAGTATCGTATAACCCTATGTCATTCCACAACTGATTATCCTCAAGGAAATGGATTGGCAGAATCCTCAAACAAAAATTCTGGTGAGCATCATCAAAAAGTTGCTAGAGGATAATAAGAAAACATGGAACAAAAAGTTAGTCAATGCCTTATGGGCAAACAAACTAACAATTAAGAAATCAATTGATACCTTTCCCTACCAAGTAGCGTATGGGATGGAAGTTGTTTTTCTATCCTCCTTGGGAACAAAAGTGATGAAGTTGCTTCAAGAGTTGTGAGTTGAACCAAATAGTATCCAAAGAAGAATCAATGAAACAATACATCTTCAACAAACCAGGGAGGAAGTATATAACAGGTCTCAAGTTGTGTAAGAAAGGATTAAAAATATTTTTGATAAGAGAACCAAGGCCAAATATTTCTACCTTGGTGACAAAGTCCTAAAGTGGGAACAAGGAGGGAAGATAAAGGTAAACATGGGAAATTTGATTTCCTATGGAAAGGCCCACATGTTATTTATGCTTTTAGAGGTAATAATGCTTTATTCATAAGAGAAATGGATGGTACAGAAGCATAAGGTGGACCAATGAATGGTCAAATGCTCAAACACTATTTTGAGCCTAACTACTGATTTTCACTTCCTATTGTACATATTTAATTTTTCTTGAAAAAGTTTAGTTTGGATTGGATGATGATATTTGAAGTTGAAGCCTGAAGAGAAGGCCCTAAGATTTAAGGATTCACTGTCAGAAGTATCAATAACATAGAGACATGGAGAGAAACATTGAAAGGTAACAATAAATAACAATTCAAAGCCTATTGATCTACAAAGTTCTTAACATTTCACCAGGAAATGTTTTCCCCAAGTGGAGCCACTGTTAGGTTCCTATACGAATAGGAGTCATAATTTTGAATGACTAAGGTTAATACTTGTAATATTGTACATACCTTTGCTTTCTACAAATGTTTTCCATATTAAAAAATTAAAAAATATAAAGAGTCTATGTCCTAAAAGAATAATCAAAGGACAAAAAGAACGAGTAGGTTAAATAAAATGAAATATATGAACCCCAAAAGACAAAAAGAGACCATGAAAGTGTGCAAGTCAAAATGCCACTGCTATATACTTTTTATGGATAATAAATGATTGTGTGCAATTTGTTACTTATGCCACAATCCATGATAGTCAAAATGTTTAAACTTGGCTATTTCATACTTTGAATTTTATGTTTATAGGTAGTGAACAAATCTGACCAAATATTGTAATCTTGATAGATCATTAGATAGGTAGAGTGAATAAAAGGAGCTCATCAGTTTAAGTTGAGCCTTTGGATGACATAAGGTTAGAATTAGATAATTTATTTTGTAAAGTAAAGAAAAAGATTGATAAGGGTTTGCTAGCCTAAATGCACCCAAATAAAGTGAAGAAAAAATGGTAGGATAAGCAGGTAAGTAGTAGAAAGGTTGCAGAAATGTCATGTAATTTATACAAAAAGCAATTATGTCATTGTTCCAAATGCATCATTTAAATATGCATAAGTGGTAAAAAAAACAAAAGCAATGGTTCACAATTTGGTTCACTTAAAATCACCTCATTCATTTTAACCCCCATAACACTCACTAATTTCTCTTTCATAACAAAAATATTAATACCTCTAGTTCTTTTAGTCAAAAAGGGTGAAAGCATTTCTCTGACTTTTGGTGGGATTGGACCCTCGGCTTGATGACTTAAGAAGGAAAGGTATTAAATTCCCTTATAATGCATTCATCCCCCTCACAAAACCCCTTTTCCTAAGGTTAAGTTCTCTTGCCTAGGAAAACCCCTTTATAAACATGTTTTATACAAAAACCCACCAAATACATTTATCCTAAAGTACTAAGGATATGGAACGTGCATAAAATTTCATGCACCGAAGGATAAATGCATATTAACCTTTTAATTAAATATATAAAATTCCTGAAAAACCCAATACCCTGTATATATTTAACTCCCTTATCTAAATTAACCCCACCCCTTAGTTTATCTATAAAATATGTTCCTACCCCTTATCCAGCAAAAAACATTAAAACCCTACCCTCAGTCCATAATCCCTTATTAGAGTGTAGCCCGATCCCCTAAACATGGATTAGTCCTTAAACTAATCTCGAAACCACCACAATTAAATCCCCGAGCCCGCCATTAAATCCCATCATTCACCCCCATGCAAATCCCATCTCCTGATCACCATTGATCGTCCCTCCTCCACATCCAATGCCCCTCAAGCATATTAGGCCAGACCGACGTCTACCCTTTACCCACCTGATCAGGTGGTTTTCCTCCCAGCCCCCGATGTTACATGGCAAACACTGAATGGAATCAAGCGACCCCTCCAGAATACCACCAGCACCACAAAAGCGATGTGATGGACCTCCCAAACCAATTCCCCCTTTCAAAAAAAAACCGTCATTGTTCATCAATTAGCGAACCCGATAAAATTAACCGTTTTTCCTATAAAAGCTCGTTTACCCCTCTTTTCACTCTTTTCATGCAATTGTTATTGAGAATTTAGAGAAGCCATTGCAACCCCTATAAACAACGAAATTTCTCATTGACCTCCACCATTACTTTAGAGATGCTGTGGACAACCCAGTTCATCCATCAGTCCGTACCAGAACCATATGAACCTCTGTAGTCACCATCAACCACCATTTACAGTCAATTCCACCTAATTCGAGGTATTTAACTGTGGAATTCCAACTCCATTGTCAAGTTCCAAGTCAATTCACCCTCGTGACATTGTTAGTTAAGTAAAAAAGATAAAATCTACTTAAATTTTAACACTATGAGCCATAAACAACTACAAAACCTCCATTTCCCTAAAAACTCTGAATCACCCCCGACACTCAAATCCATAAGAACTGAGTATGGCTGCCCCAATTGCAATGGATGTAAGGCCCATCACTACACCTTATTTAGACCTAGACCACCTCCCTTTAGCTGATAAAGATTTACAAATAAAAGATACTTCTAGCCAAGGGTCTCCACTCAAAGTACATTGCTAAAGTAGGGACAAGTTCCTGAACCCTGCTGATGAAATTGGCCTTTGGGAGTTACATTTTCCCAGTACCAGTTCCCCCAAGTCCACATTTTTCTTGAGATTGTTCATATGTGCTATGCTTGCTACGTCCCTAGTCACAAAACCATCATGTCTCATGACCAAAAGGTCCTTTTCACCATTATTGTTGAGTCTATTAATGAAATGTTGTAGCTCCAACCAAGGCCAAACCTAACCCCACTCTCAATTGGAGACATGTTGGACATGTATCCTAAACTTAGCTCTGCAAAATTGGCCCAACTATTCCAAACCTTCATCAGAGAAGAGAGACTCATCCCTAAAGACTCCCCATCATATGTATCAGTCATTTTCTCTCCATGGGGCGAGAATATTGTGGCCATGATATCTTGTGTTTTGGGGTACACCACTAGTGAATACATTGATGAATTAAGCCTTGCCTTCATCTCAATCTACACTCCAGGGAAACCTCCTGCTGTCATTTATGACTATGCCCAATTTATAGCTGATAGGATGCATGAGCAATTCCTTAGAATGAACAATGAAATGGTTTTCAAGTACTGCTCAGTTTTATACCATATGTTCTTATATTAACACCTGATAAGTTCCCATTCACCCTTCAGAAGTTGAACACCAAAGGACAGCCTAGGTCAGTCATTTTTTGGACCCCATTGATCCACCAATCTTAGTCTCCATACTCTTATACTGATTTTGTTGATTTATTTGTACACCTCGTCATGACAATGTTGACTAGAAGCCCTCATCCTAGAATCATTCCAGAAATAAAGAGAGTCCTTCAATTGTCTAAATAGACCAAAGTGGGTGAGTGGTACCTTTACCAAAAACATACATAAATCAGAATCTATGGTTGCATGCTAGCGCCATACAAGCTACAAAGATAACTCCCAATGAAGTTGTTTTCATTAGAATACTATAGACAAATCTTCAATGCAGATGAAGTAAACTTTGTCAATGCCAAGAAGAAGGCCAATTTCAAAATAAAAGACCAACTAGGCCCCTTCATATGCAACTCTAGGGAGGCAGGCAATAAAGTAGACCTAATTTTGTAATGAATGGAGTTCCAATGAAGTTTTGTTTGGAGATATGATCCTTTGGAATTCATCACAAAGAAGAGACAAAAGGTCAAGCTAGGACCTTTCATTCACCATCCCATACCTAAAATAGAAGCATATGCAAATCAAATAGAATGGGTGGAAGGTACCCTAGTAGACCAAGACAACACTAGAGTAGACATAGAGAATGCTCTAATTGATTTAGAAAAGTAGCTTGATGACAACTCTTTTCTGTAGGTACCAGAAGAACCAGAAAGAACCATGAGTACCCCTCGAGTCATGTAGCATCCTAAGAATGAGGAGGATATCCGTAAAAGAAATAGAGAAGGGGCTTCCACTTCAGGAATGGCCACCACTGGTTTGCAGCAGGAATCAAATAAGAGGCAAAGGCTAAATCGAGCCTCCGAGCAGGAATATGCTGAAGATTCAACTGAGGTCATAAATACAAAAGCAAAAAGAAGTAGGCCTACCACTCCATCTGGAGGCATGAAAGAGCCTTCCACATCACAAACTTAGATGTTGGAAAGGCAACACAGTGTTGAAGTGTCTTCCTGTAGAATACCTACTGACAAAGACCAAGATATCAAGGACAATGCTAGGTAGCGGAGGTCCCACGTAATGGTTTTGGGGTAGAAAGCCTAGAAAGTAGGATTAAATTATTGTAAAAACTCTGAAATATGTAGAGCGCGAAGTGTAAGGGGTCGAGTCAAAGGGTTGTCTGCCCAAGAAATAATGTAAAATAATAGGAAGTAAGTCAATCTGCAGACCATAGGAAGGTATAAATAGAGCATGGCTCTATGAAGGAAAGACAGTTCCTTTTTTATGTAATTTTGGATCTGAATTGTAATGGGTTTTATCTAAAAGCATCTGTAAGTACGAATCGATGGTTGGGGTAGAGGATAGAGGCTCTCTAGCTATGTGCGTAGAGCCTTGGAAGAGTCCACAACTATGTGTGTGGACCCCTGTAGCTGAGTACGCAGGGCGGATCAGGATGTATTGGTGAAGAAAGAACCTCATATAAGTTATTTTTAAAGAACCTGTCTTAAATCTGAGTTTTCATGGATTTGACTTTATGGTTATTATATATTTCTGATTTATATATGTATGTTGTGAATATAAGTGAATCTAGGTTCATTTTAAGTGCGTGAATTGGTTAAAACTATTAAATGTTTGCTTAAAGACCTAACTACATGTATCTGAGTTATGATACTTCATTCAATAATGAAGATTTATAAACAATAAAGAGCAAGGGATAATTTGGATCTGCGTGAATACAGAGCGGCGTGAGGTTGTAGAGTAGCGAGTGAAGCCCTCATACCACATTTAGACATCCCAAGGGTGCGGAAAACTAGTTCCAGCACCCTCCACTTCTACCTCCAGTGAGACCTCAGTCCATGCTCCGTGGGCTATTGTTGAAAGGGCTGGTAAATGCGAGATTTGTTTGGCTAAATAATTCTTCCAAACCTGGGTTAGGCCCATATAAGCCAACAAATGGTGTTGTTGCCGGGACCAGGATCTGCCTAAGGGGTGTCTGATCTTAGAATTCTATAGAAAGAAGAGTTGATGATAGAAGAGATCAGAGGTAGTAGATTACTCGAAAATGACGAGCACAATCTAGCTGCTAGTGTTCAAAGGGACAGGAAGTGAAGATACAAAACAATTTTGGTTTGTGGTCATGTTGGTATGGGATGCACATAGAATTACGGATGATAATATAAAAAAGGAAACGTTGGTAAGTGTGCAGCAAGACTGAGCTCTAACTTGGTACATAAAATACTTGAGCGATCATCCATCTATGGGAATAGCAGAGATCTGGACCGAGCTAAAGAAAGAATTAAGTAGGCCAAAGTCGGAAACACAATTAGTTATAGGGTTTAAGGAGATTGTGATGATGCCTGGTGAAACATTGTGTGATCTGGATAAAAGGATGAAAAGTACCATCTGTGAAGGGAACATGACCTTGTCAGATGCGCAACACTGCACTTGGTTTATAGCCTCATTAACACCATATCTGAAAAAAACATTGTCACAACAAAAGATCTCAACCCAGGCGGAAGCACTGGAGACAGCGATGAGGTTGCATGAAACTCCGTTATAAGACCCGAGGTTGGGATTTCAACAAATCTAAGTACAAATCCAAAATTTGTGTTTAGAAATGAGGAAGTTAAAATAGGAATAGGCCCCATGACCAGAAGTCTGGGAGGAAGTATGGTGTATAAAATGCTAGATCGAGGGACATGATAAAGATCACTACTTAGTCTCAGTGAATTTTGTGGCAATGGGGGGACTAACAACCTTGTGACTGGAGCACAAGCTAGCGCAATGACTCCGCTTTGGTGCGCAATCTACCAAATAGGAGGAAAGCATAACACAGATAACTATCATCTACCACCAAAATTCAATCAGAGTCCCTAATAGCTCTTTTGCAATTTTTGTGGGTTGGTAGGCCACAAAGAAAGGGATTGTTGTAGCTATCAGATGTTGATGGACCAGTCACCGACCTATAGAATGTAGACTGAGACGCGAGGGCAGGATCCAACCACGGGGATCGCGAGTGGTGGATTCCAAGGACAGGGTTGAGGATGAGGTGGAATGGGACCCGGAAGAGATCAAAATCGGCTAATCTGTTCAATTGTGGATGGATGGGATATTATGTGAGGGATTGCACCAACTTGAAAATAGTATCATGCACTTACTGCGAGCAATTTGATCATGAAATGATAGCACAGATTCATGAAAAAAGGCCAGCGCCACCTACGACTACACAAAAATGTGCAGATGATGAGGTTTGAACCTCGCGATGAAGATCCCAAGGTGAACATGGTAATAAGGAATGGCGCAACCACAAGAGAGAATAAGAGAACCCTAACAAAGGAAGATGCAGGGATGGGTAAGAAGATATCTCTAGAAGCTCGGGAAAGCTTCCTGGAGGTCTCTACCCTAGGTAGTAGGGATCAACCTAAGCTAGACAGGGATGACTCGATGATAACTACCTTTTCAAAGACATGTATAAAGTTGCTTCATGACAACAGGGTAGTCAAAGGTTTACAGGAGTTGATGAATAGATGCACTGGATGGAGTGAACCTCATGTCATTCACAAGTTGGGGAGACATGCCACACAGATTGAAAAGGAAATGCGGTTAACAGTACGGATAGGCGATTATGAGATGAATTAGGTCATTCTGGACTTAGGCTCAAATGCAAACGTATTACCAAAACAAACCTAGGAGTGCATGGGTAAGACTACACTATAATGGTCTCCTAACCAATTACAGATGGCGAATTAGAAGAAGATCCTACCCATGGGAAGGCTGCAAGGAGTCACAGTAGATATTGATGGCACGAGTACCCAGACGAGCTTCGAAGTTATTGAGATAGTGGATGAAAATAGCCCATACCCTACATTGTTGGGGATATATTGGGCAACTGATATGAATGGGGTTATTAATCTGAAACAACGAAGGGTGATATTTGAAAAAACTCACTCCGCTTAATTGTTTCGCTTGATCCAACCAAAGGACCATGCTACACAGAACCGGTGCACGATACAAAAAGAGGCAATGCATTGGATTGTATCTACAACATTGTTGCACACATGCCAAGTAGGGATAAGACAATGAACAAGATCTCACGGGGCTACGTAGAATCATGCACTGATGATTTAGAGGAAGAAGACAAACCGTGGCGAGATAGGGTGAATCGGGTGACCACATTACACTACAATATGATGACAAAATCCCTGTATTATGTCCACACTAAAGACCATGAGCTGCCGATGTATGATGGGCTGACGATAGTAGAAGAATTCCTGATCAAGTTTGAAAGTGTAGTACTAGAGGACCAACGGTTTGATGCCTTAAAATGGACTTTGATGCCTGGATGATGGTGGGGTACACACGAAGGTACTTTTGCAGATTGGCACAGCTGTAGATGCATGATGCAGATGCGATTTGGGAATCTAGAGCTATGAATAATAGAAAAATAGGATGCCCAGGATGATCCGTGCATGCACCTGACTAAAGGGACCAAAGCATATGGCGAGGAGCCTCAACCGGAGTGGATGCACTTATTTTATCATTCCCTGGATTTCATCCCAAGGAACTGGTATATTGAAACAGAGCTCTGACATGGCACAAGTGAATGCGATATCTTTTGGGAAGGTTTTTTGTCGACATTTCTTTTTGAAGACCAATGGATGGATCCCATGGATGACACATTGCAACTAGTAAAGGCTACCATTTTCAAAATGCCACTAGAACCAGAAGAAGTTGAGTAGCCAGACTAGTCACAACGGTTGAGCCAGGCCTTAGAATGCTATAATGTACAAGCAAAAGATGATGAGGATGACCTGCGCAACAATAATATTCTGGAAACCGAAGGGAGTCGCGAAGTGTGCAGCCCCAAAATAAAGATCCAAACATCACGGTTCCATTAAAAACAAAGCAAGTGAATATTGGAATGGACGAAGAGTTGAAGTATGCCATGCTTGGGGATTATTGGGATGACACAACAGTGGAAAAGGTCATCGAGTTGCTCCGCGAATACCAAGATTTATTTCCAACAAAGATTACAGAGCTGAAAGCAATTCTAGGAGACTTAGGAGTGATGGAGATCACATTGAAGCCAGATGTGAAGTCAGTTAAGTAGCGACCGTACCAGTTGAATCCAAAATACAAAGACAAGGTCCACAGAGAGTTGGAAAAGATGCTGGCCGTAGGAATTATTGAACGAGTCGACGAATCTGATTGGGTAAGTCATATGGTGGTGCAGGAAAAGAAGCAGAAGGGTGAGATTTGCATCTGCATGGATCTTTGGAAGCTTAATGATGCCTGTTTTAATGACCCGTTTCCCACACCCTTTACAGACGAGGTATTGAAAAATGTGGGAGGGCAAGAAGCATACTCATTCACGAACGTATTCTCTAGGTATCACCAGATCAAGATCACGCTAGAAGACAGGAGAAAAACATTGTTCGCTACTGAATGGGGTTGTTTTCAATATACGGTGATGCCATTTGGGCTAAATAATGCACCGACGATATTTTCTAGCATTGTGGTAGCTACCTTTAAGGAATTTATACATAAGTTCTTAGAGGTCTATCTGGATGACTGGACTATATTCGGCCTAGTTAAGAAACATATCGTGAGCCTAAGGTTAATGCTGGATACTTGCCGCCAGCACCAGATTGCGTTAAATCTGAAGAAGTGTACTTTTCTAGTCCCATTTAGGAATGTGCTTGGCTATGTGGTTTGTAAGCAGGATCTGATGGTGGATCCAGCCAAGATCGCGGTTATACTCAATCTACAAGTGCCACAAAGTGTCAAACAACTACGAGATACATTGGGACACACGTGCTACTATTGGAAGTTCATAAAAAGCTATGCCCAAATCACAGCTCCAATGGAACAGTTGCTGAAGAAGGATACTAATTATTGCTGGAATGAGGAGTGTAACAAGAGTCTAGAAACACTTAAAGAAAAGATCGCATCCGCTCCTATATTGGTCTTTCTAAAATGGGATGTAGAATTTCATGTGCATTTCGATGCATTATGTATTACGTTGCGAGATTTACGTACTCTGCTGGGTGCCGAGGGGATTGATCACCTGATTGCGTTTGCAAGCCATTGGTTGTGAAAATCTAAGAAGAATTACTCCACTACTGAGCGGGAAGGACTAGGATGGTATATGCGCTTCAAAAGTACTGTCACTATCTACTTGGAGGACATTTTAAGATACACTGGTCACTCCGCACTAAAATATATTGTGAATAAGCCTGTGTTGGGGGGGCGCATATGTCGATGGTTGCTGCTATTCCAAAAATATGAATTTGAAGTCTTCGTCAAGCTCGGACGTCTAAATGCAGGACCGGATCACTTGTCCTGAATTGAGACAGGCAAAGAACCAATGATTTTAAAGGAAGGACTCTCGGATGCCCAGTTGTATGTAGTGCACATTGCGTATGGCCACTTTGAGGATATCTTCCACTTTTTAACTACTGGAACTATGCCACATAGGTATTATGTTCAACAAAAGAAGGAATTGGCGATACATGCTACAGATTTCACTGTGATTGCTGGCCCCCTCTACGAGATGGGCAATGACAAAATATTATGCAGATATGTACTAGAGTTCGAACGCAGATAGATCCTGGCTAAAGCACATGGTGGGGTTGCTAGTGGACACTATGCGAGCTGCGCCACAACCTAGAAGATTCTTTGTGTAGGATTATGGTGGCCCACTCTGTATCAAGATTCGAAAGCATACTGCCATGCCTGCAATGTATGTCAATCGACGAGCAAACCATTGTGAAGGGATGAAATGCAACTTCAGCCACAAATGACGCTACAACCATTTGAGAAATGGGCAATTGACTTTGTCGGGCCAATTGAACCACGAGGAAAGACGGGCATTCACTATGTCATCACCGCGATGGAATATTGACCCGATGGGTAGAGGCACAACTAGTCAAGTATTGCACGGATGCGATGGTCACAAAGTTCTTGTTTGAGAACGTACTGACCAGGTTTGGGTGCCCCAAATTCTCATGAGTGATAGGGGAACACATTTTCTAAATGAAATGATCAACGCACTCATTGAGGAATTTTAGATATACCACCAACAGAGTACACCATACCACCCACAAGTAAATGGGACCATTGAGGCATTCAACAAAATTTTGGAGACTGCGTTGACTAAGGTCTGTAATGCATGATGCAATGACTGGGACTTGAACATCCTTGCTGTGCTATGGGCATCTGAACCGCGTGAAAAAGGTTGATAGGCCAAACACCATTTCGGTTAGTCTATGGCAAGGAGGCTATTATGACTATGGAATATATTGTGTCGACTCTGTGGATCACGACAATCACAGGTATTGCAAACCGCAGGGCATTAGAGGAAAGGCTCGCGCAACTAGAAGAACTGGAGGAGGAACGTTTTTTGGCTGGATTCCATCAGAAAGTACAGAAACAAAATGAGAAAGCGTGGCATGATCACCATATCAAGGTGCGCACCTTCAAGGAGAATGATCTAGTATTTCTATACGACAGTAAGTTCAAAAAGTTCCCAGGTAAACTCCACATGTATTGGTTGGGACCCTATGTCATGAAAGAAGTTACTGATGGGGGCATGGTTCAGCTGGCTAAACTCAATGGAGACCCCTTTCCAGGGAGAGTGAATGGTAGTCACCTGAAGCTCCACACGGGCAGGCCGATCGCCTGACTAACCATTTTGAGGATAGTCTCACTACTCCAACTAGTTGAAAGAGAGTGCGGGGTGATAAAGTAGTCTGGGGATAGATGCGCAAGTATCAGGATGCACGTGCATTGATCCGACCACAAGGGTCACGGTTGTGCACGAAGAATCACGCGGATGTGCTGATAAGAGGAACGATGATCGTTGATGTCACTATTCATGACAAGATGGTTGCATTATGGCAAAAGGGAGCAGGGGGTGTTGGGTTGTGTTATATTCTTTCCACAACTAGCCCACATAATTAATTGAGGGTTAGAGGGGGGGGTCCATAGGGGGTTTGAGGTGTACTCGTAACCCCACTTTATGGGGTTTGGGGTAGCGCCCCGAAAAATTTTGGTTTTGGACCCTATGTTAGGTTGGGTGGACCCACCTATGGTTTTTTGCATGTTTTTCGCACATGGTTTTGGATGCGATGGTTTTCGGTCCATGGTTTTGGACACGATGGTTTTTCGGTCCGTGGTATTGGATTATTCGGCATGTATATTTATGTATTTTAACATTGAAATGAATATAATGAAAAATCAAGCTGGTAGTCCTGGTTTTGGGATCTAGGGGAAATCTCTGTGTATATGTGTTTTATGTGTTATGCTCTCGCATTGTTTATTTTCTGTGTTTTAGAATTTGTATGCAGGTAATTTCTATACAGTGTTAAAACCTACAGGCGGTGGACAATTAAGGAAAGTAGTATGAGCCAGATATGGAATGAGCTGTTGCAGATTTTACATGAGGCTGTTAGGACATGCAGGAACCAGTAAATTTGAAATTCGAACTGCTTATAAAATATTAAGGGGCATCCACTAAGTGACCTACACTTCTCAAAAATCTATGCTGAGTATTGATATGGAGCTGTTCATTATCTTTGCACAAGGAGTACGCCAAAAGGTAGTGAGATGGCCGATAAACAAGAGGGACTATCTAAGGAGCATCATGTTGACAGCTGCGGGTGTCCCGCAGGCTGCAACATCAAATGTATGGGATATACCAAAAAATGGGAGACACGAAGCAGAATTGGTCCAGATGCCATCACCTCGTCTAGGGGCACATCAGCGTACCAGAAAAGTAAAAGGATGGACAGACGGAGACCATGGGTAGATATGCAATTAAAAAGTCATCTCACATGTCCCATAAGGATTGGGATCTTGTAGACAACAGTAAGGATCTTGCAAAATTGCAACAAAAACCACAACAGACAGTGCGAAGTTGAGATATGAAGGTGAGTAGGGGCTGCAGTGGTACCAGGAGGCCTCGTAGGTGGCTCCCACACTCGAGCGAAAATCCTATGAGTGGGTGTTCTGTGTTAATTGAGCAGATGAAAATGAGCATTATTAGTTGCGAGTGGTAGTATCAACAAAGCATGAACCAAACGAAGCATTGCAGGAGACAGCAAAGGAGTAGGAGGATGATGAGCGTCACTGAAAGGGAGGTGAACTGTGAAGCCAAGGCAAAGTGTTTAACCTTGTCGGTGAGTGACTTGGGACGAGTCATGATGATTGTGTTGGGGGAATGTTGGTAGCGGATGTCTCGCGTAATGGTTTTGGGGCAGAAAACCTAGAAAGTAGGATTAAATTATTGTAAAAAGTCTGAAATATGCAGAGCACAAAGTGTAACGGGTGGAGTTAAAGGGTTGTATGCCCAAGAAATAATGTAAAATAATAGGAAGTAAGTTAGTCTACAGACCATAGGAAGATATAAATAGAGCGTGGCTCTATGAAGGAAAGGCGGTTCCTTTTTGATGTAATTCTGGATTTCAATTTTAATGGGTTTTCTCTGAAAGCGTCTGTAAGTCCAAGTCGAGGGTTGGGGTAGAGGCAAAGAAGCTATGTGCGCAAAAGCTTGGAAGAGTCCACAATTGTGTGTGTGGACACCTGCGGTTGAGTGCACAGGGCAGATCTGGATGTATTGGTGAAGAAAGAACATGAGATAAGTTATTTCTAAAGAACCTGTGTTAAATCTAAGTTTTCGCGGATCTGAATTTATGGTTATTATATCTGTTTGATTCATATCTGTATGTTGTTAATATAAGTGAATCTGGGTTCATTTTAAATGTGTGAATTCTTTAAAACTTTTAAATGTTTGCTTAAATACCTAACTACATGTGTCTGAGTTACGACACTTCATTCAATAAAGAAGATTTATAAACAATAAAGAGCAAGGGATAATTTGGATCCATGCGAATACAGAGCAATGTGAGGTTGTAGAGTAGTGCACAAAACCCTCATACCACATTTAGGCATCCCATGGGTGTAGAAACCTAGTTCCAGGACCCTCCCCTACTACCTCAGGTGAGACGTCAGTCCATGCTCCGTAGGCTATTGCCAAAAGGGCTAGTATCTGTGGGATTTGTTTGGCTAAATAATGCTTCCGAACCTGGGTCAGGCCCATATAAGCCAACAGAAAGATATAAAGAAATCAAAGCTAGAAATGAGAGGCTTAAGGCCAAAACATATTCTCAGTACCTGAAGCTGACTCCCACCAATCAAGTAAGGCTATTGTCATCCTTTAACATTAAAGAGGGAAAGTTACAAATGACCTTTGTTAAGCCTACAGCTCAGCAGCCAAAGACATCATCATATTTCAAAAGGGTAGATTTTGAAGTGTTGGCAAGGGATATTCATACCATAGACCAGATTGAACTACATAAACAGGTTGGAGAGATGATATACTCCACCCTGACAGGTAAATCCATTGCTTCCCATCAGCTACAGAACTCTCTAAACAACATCAACACAATTCCAGTTAGAGAAGGCCTCCTCATAGGCTAAGGATACAAGGATCAAGTCCTTTGAGGACTTAGTGATTGAATTGGGAAACGATCCCAAGGATATAAAAGCTACATAGCAACTTATTAAGAAGAAAAATGATGATATTTTTGCACTTAAGAGGCAATTGAAAATATCCCAGCTGCAACATCCTCAAACTCTATAAGTCATAGAGAATTAAACCAGACATGAGGAGCTGATGGACTTGGTCCTAAAGCTAAATGAACAGCTAAAAGAGATAGAAAAGGAATTGTATGCTTTAATCCAATTAAAACAAGCATATTTTTCAACTTCTTCAACAAACATTATCACTACAGTCTCCACAGTAGTGCAATATAGACTAGCAACATCTTTGGCACCTACAGATCCACTTGCAATAGCCTTGGTAGCAACCACAAAATCTACATCAACAGAAGGTGCATCAGGAGAGAAAGTAGCAGAAATAGTCAAAGCCATGGAAGAGATGTCTATCCAGGCTACCGAAATGAACAGGTTAAGAGAAAAGGTTGCAAGTTTGGAAATAGACTACAAACTTTCCCAACTAAACCAGAAAGAAGAAGCAAAAAAAGCCCAAACAATGTGTGAAAGGATCAAAGCCTTAGAGAAAGACTTAACACTAGAGAAACCACTTAGTCAAAGCAAGGAAATGTTGTGGGACAATATCATTGGCTCTGTCAAGGATATTTGGCCCTCAATTCAAGTTATTTTTGAACAAATAGAGTTAGTAAAGATAGCTACAGAAGTTATCCAAAAAGTGAAGGAGGAATTGGGAGATAAGCCAGAGGATGCTAATAGACTCATCCACTTCCTCAACATCAATAATAGATATGAGCTCCATGAGCTAAATATAGAATATAGGATTGCAACCATTTTAAAAATAAGGAAGGTCCTCTCCAAAAGGAACCTTATGCTTAACTTCGAAGAAAAATGTCACAATATGCAAGTAGCCATTGATAGGTTCATGGCTAAATTCCAGATTTTAAGGGAGAAAGGTCTACCCGGTCTTATGGTTATCAATGAAAAAGTCATGAAACAGTTAGACTATAATACCAGGCTCATATAGTTGGTAAAGGAGAAAGCCAACTCTTCATCCATAAAAGCATTTCCGATAGGTAAAGTGTTGTACAACACATTAGATAACTTGTTTTTCCTTGAGCATGAGATCAAAAAGTTATTCCTCACCAAGCCCAATTTGCCAAGTATACTGAAGCTGATGAAATATACAGGAGAATGGTGAATGTAAAGTTACCTGATGGAGAATGGTGGGAGACAATGACACATTTACTGGGATAAATTTACTACACAGTAAAAATAGAATAGCCATGTAAAACAAATAAAAGCATGGCAGCAGGGTCAAAGAGTATTAGAGTCAAATAGTATCAGTTGAAAGATGAAAGTAAAGAAGACTCCAGCGTGAAACTTCACAACTGCAAGCCAGCATAAAGGGATACAAATTCAACAATAAAGGACAACACAACCATAATAAAAGGGACAACATGAAATAATTCATTATTTGTCTCTATCTTCTTGCAAGTAGATTTGTGTATTTCCTAGATTAAATCTCAAGATTTTTTGAGATATTTTGTAATAATCTTTTATATAAATACTTCACAATTTGAAGTATGTAGGGTGGATTCCTAGACATTTCTATAGTTTTCCTGATCAAAGACTGTAAGCTATTATATTACTGTTGGGACCATCAAGTTGCATTAATGAATAAAGCAAAGACATTTCATTGGATTCATGTGTAGTGTGAAATACAGACAAGTACCTTCTTTTGTGTTTTCATCTTTCATTAAAAGTTTTTCCATAATCTTAAATGTATCTAAAATCTAAATGCCATAATATGGAATGATATCTCAGAACTTGTTTCACTGCACAATGTTTTAACTATTATGCATTGTTTATGTTTTCTGCTAAATTATCAATGTTAAGGAATTCTTGATTGCTCCTTAGTTCAAGTAGTTTACCTTTATTCTATAGTAAAGGATTCTTAACTGCAGTTTGCTCATGATTACCCTATGTTCCTCCTTTTAATCCCAGTTTGAGAATTCTTAAGTGCTCTCTCACCTTGGTTAAGATCATTTCACCCATTCGACCTTAAAACCTGTTCTTTCCTCTACTAGCTTACCCATTGAACACTCCCTTTAATGATTTAATCCCTATTTTGCTACCCTTCTTTGACTCCATAGCCCAATAGCCAGAGACATCATTCTATCCATCTGTTTAAGGATTCCACTATCCAACTTCCAATACAAATCCAAAACCCCCTGAACTTTAAGAACTAGCCTAAAATCCCAGCAAACAAAGCTAAAACATATAGAGAGAGCCCTCTTTGAGTCATAGGTTGGCTAGATCCTATACTTAAAAGATTGGTTTGTGGTTACCTCGGTCTTTTCCTTCTTCTGATAACTTCTAGGGAACATTTTTGAGTGATAATAGAGACGAAAGAAGGAATTCTCTTGAATTGAAGAAGTTTAACTAGTTTGCAATAGGCAATAGGGATAGATTTATTTGCATATTTCATCTTGTATAATGTTGAATCTATGTGAATTAGCCTTGGGATCTATTCCCTTTCTCTTATTCTAGATTTGGCATAGCTTGGGCCCTTACTAGTGCCCCATTTATCTAATTTTGGGCATGGCAATAATTGACGAGAGTTAGTGTTAAGGCCTTGGCTATTATCTTTAGGAAATTGGGCATCTAAAATGTTTCCCATAGCCTTAAGAAATTCCCCATATTTCCCTTTTCTGCTTGCCTCAACACATCTACAGGAATCCAAATATATGGGGTTTCCAGCTAGCAGAGAGTAGTACATTTGTAGCAGTTTGGATTTAATCTTGATAAAATTTTCCTTTTTAAAAATATTTTTGTATCTAGAATCTCGGGATTCGGGGTCAGTCCAAGACCTAAACTTATGTGGAGGCCATATTTAAGCACAAACCAATCTACCCTTTTTAGTACTATTTTTATATGGGGGTTTGACAATCTAAGTGTCTTGATGGGAGACACCTATGTAAAGGCCCAAATATGTCTTACGAAATATATTATATAGTTGGGTTCCCCTAAAGCACAATTGAATTCAGGGATCCAAGTGTGGAAAGGCTGACCACTAAGGTGGACGCTCAGATGTACCATAGGTTGAATGTCAAATGGTGGGCCTTGGATCAAATTAACCTCACACTTGTTGTATGAGGATCCAAGGATCTAGGTGGTGAGATGTCATTACAAAAAAGTGTAGGCCCTAATCGAGTTAAGGTTGAATACACTCAAAGAGTAGCAGAGGGACAGTGGAACCTGCGATATGTTGATGTGCTGATTTCATGGGGGTCATATAAGGACCACATGGATTGCATGTTGAAGCATAGAGATGACGTGGCCTAAATTAATTGGCTACACTTATGATTAGCATAACTTTCAATTCACTAGTGGGATTAAGGTGAAATTTATATCTCGAAAAACCTCTTGATCAAATTAATTCAATGATGGTGTTGGTTTTGACATTTTAAGACTTTGAGGAAAATAATTTATCGTAACATTTTCTTCATAATAGATCTTGTAGATAGGGTCAAAGAAAACAAGTAGCACCTCCCACAACCTGAGATAGGACAAGGAGGTGGAAGGGAA
Source organism: Pinus taeda (assembly GCA_000404065.3). Taxonomy (NCBI): domain Eukaryota; kingdom Viridiplantae; phylum Streptophyta; class Pinopsida; order Pinales; family Pinaceae; genus Pinus; species Pinus taeda. Next base: position 56,965 of record APFE031089258.1, on the reverse strand, counting down.
TGTTAAATCTATTTATTTATAAATATTGTTTTCAAATAATCCATATTTATTATCTATTATTGTGCTTAACCATTTTTAATTTTAACTTCCCTTTGCTATATTCAAATTATAATGATTCCAATCTCTATTTCTGATCTTAATTTCTATAATGATTCTTTATATTAACCTAAAGTGTCTATGGTTACTTATTTAAGTCTCCCCTTTAGAGCCTTTGGTGTATGTGTTGTATTTCTCACATACTAATAAATAAATAAAAATTAAATTAATCTTAAATACTAGTGATGGAAGAAAATTCACTTGATTAAGCTTCCAAGTTGCATTTCATCATTATTCTGATTAAGCATCTTTGATCTACATTCTAAAACACTTATAGAGGAGTTAACGCGTAAAATTTTCTATTACATCTCGTTATTTGTAGTTAAACCTAGGGAGAGACACAATTGGAAGGTATATCCTCAAGTTAGGTTCCCATATATTAATTGTCATTTGAGTCATTCAAAGCTGATCTTTGATTTTAATAAAATTTGAATATAGTTTTCAAATCATTTCAATTACTAGATTTATCCCATTGAATAAGTAGATATGTGTTCTCAATCCTTTAAACGCTTTTAACAATGAATCACTCTAAATATTCAAATTATTGAAAAAGTAAAAAAACCTTGTAGAAGTTATAGATAAGTGAGCTAGGGAAAGACAATCATATACGTGATTAGGATTCCATGATAAGCACCACGACACTTATTTCATGATACATCTCACAATCCTAAGATAAAAAAAACATAAAAATTAACAAAATTATAACTTTATTTTAAATTAATAATATTATTATTTATAAATAGAATAAATATATGAGTTAAAAATATATGGATTTAGAAAAGCATGTAAAAATATTTCTATCCATGGAGATTCACCCCCACTTTACCGTGGAGATTCTTAGTCTTCAAATAGGTTTTTTTACAATACCATTCACTAATACTATGCCTTATCAATACGTCAACCCTAAAAAATCATATCACGTTTCGTATCACACTTGATATAGTTTTTAATTAAGGTGTACAATTAAAAATCTAAATCACCATTTTAGAGAATAATTTCAACCTTTGAATGGTGATTACTATTAAGAATATTCTGGAATATTTCATGAAAATTAAATACCTACTCTCCACTTAATAATTATTGATAATTAAATTTAAAACTTGGAAAATTTATTCAAATCAAATATATTTTGGTATAATTACATTCCTAAAATAGTATATTTAGAATTTAAAATCAATATTAAATAACCATAATGTTTTTTCATTTTAAACAATGAATCCAACCTATAGTACTTGCTTTCAAAAAAAAGATGGGATTGCATCACAAAGTGCCTTTATAACTCAATAGGGTAAGTGTTTTTATTTTAGTAATGATTATTTTACCTATATAGATATAAAAAAGACTATTACACTCATAATAATAAAAAGTCAAATATTAATATAACTATATAGGGTAAATACATATAATATTTTATAGAGGAAAAATTATAGAAATATTGTATATCATATTTGAATGAAAATTTTACTTTTAGGTATTTATGATTTTAATATGTAAGTTTGAAATTGAGTTAAATAGAATTCTTTCTTAACAAAGTCAATTAATATAGTTAAAATATTCTAATTTTTTTAACATTTAACCATAATAAGTGGTTCAAAATTTGTCGACTTTAAAATTTATATGTGATTTCATTTGGAAAATATTTGGTCTAAATCATGAATCTCAGAAGCCTGCATTCTCATATTTAATTATTTTAGTTAAATGAAATTATGTCTAGCATAGGTGCATCTTATTTTTGGATTTACCAAGTGCTAAGAGAGATCAAATCTATTTTCACTCTAAAGGAAGTTTGCATCTTAAGGGAATTGATCCCTCTCGGCACTTGGTAGAGATCCTGAGTTAAGATGGATCAATGTTGGTTTAATTCCTTTTAGGTAATTTGACCAAGTCTAAATGTTTTATTTGATAATTATAATTTTAACTATTTAATTTTAATTTTAATTTTATGTAATTTGACGAATTCAAAAATTTAAAGGTGACATTACATTATAACATATTTATCATACTATGTTGAATTCGTTTGTAGTTAGATTGTTTACCATTCACTATTTATGGGTTGATAAAATTTTTGGATTTCCCATAATGGTATGTGAAATGTGTCGATGTTTTTGTTGACACCTAATTATAGGGATTGGGTGAGCCATTGTAATTAGTGTAAATAAACAATAGAGAAAAGGAGAGTCATTGGGAGATGAACTGAATAGTCACTCCCTCTTGTATATAATAATGAACAACCTGAATGAATAATACTATTACATTTGAGGAGTTACCTCCTAGTCTGACATGGTATCAGAGCCAGTGCGATTTTTTGCTTCTCTCTCTGCTTTGTAACTCCATTCTACCTATGTTCTGCCTATTTTGCAGAACTCACCTCTTGCAACCACTCCACAGGTGTGCCTCTCCCAAGAATTTGATAATTGTTTTGCAAGTTTTCCCCTCTCTGGCAACTCTTGCCCCTATCTGGCAATTGCTGCAGATGTTTGACTGGTTATATGACGCTAGTGCTCCGCAAGTGCTGTTGAGTTATCACTCCCACAACTGCATGCATGCTGCCTACCGATATACCTCTCATGGTTTCATCACTCTCTTGGTTTCATAGTGTTAAATATGGATGTGATGAATGGTATGTCAATTTTTTTTAGACTACACATTGGCATCTCTGTGTAATATTATATTTTGGATGTTTGTTATACACCCTCTATCCTTGGTCTATATCGCATTAATACTGCTATCCCATTACTCCTCATTGCTATCTGGTAAATCTACTTCAGTTTATGTGTTGTTTAATATACCCTCCCCAAATATACCTCTGATATATACATATCAGAACTATATTTTACTACAACACAATTTTTTTTTCTTTTACATAGCAAGTGCAAATTGTTTTACCAGCAAAAGAGCGATTTTTTTTTACATAGTATACATTTTTAAAATGCACTCATTGATATCGATTGTGGGAGTGGTTCTCAATGGGAAGAAGAACTATCCTGATTGGTCTCGGAAAATCAAGCACACTCTCATTTTTAATGAGTTGTGAAAATAAGTGTGTGTTGGAAATAGAGACAAAGAGCGAAAACAACTTACCTCAGACAAAGAAATTGCCATTTGGGAAAATAAGAATAGCAAGGCTTATGCATTGATTGCAGCATCAGTAAATGAAGAGGTGAGTCGCCATATTTCGCTATTTTCAAATTCTTTCGAAGCATTGCAAAAACTAAAGGAACTCTATGACTCATACGTTGCACTTGAATTTGTTCAACTCATGATTAAATTGTTCACCCTTGAATTATAAAATGATGATCATCTTGCTCTTGCATCAGAAGTAAAATCTATTATGCATGATATCAAAGTCATTAATGTTGAATTGGACATTCCTCTGATAGCTTTTCTCAAGGCACTTTATCCCAGTTACTCAAATTATCTTGAGTCATTGCAAGGAAATGGAACCTTAAAGATATTACCTTTGGCTCCATTGTGAAAAAATTTACTGAAAGAGAGAAAACTTTTGTGAAGAAGACAACTCCTCAATCTTATGAAGAGGTTGTGTGCCTTGCACATAGAGAGAAGAATCTTGCTCAGGATTCTTCCATAGGAAGAGGTGGTTGAAGAGGAAGAGGAAAAAATTTTAGAGGCAGGGGGGTAGACACTCTCAAGGAGAAAAGTTAGATTTTCACTACATACGCTGCAAAAGAGATGGATCACATGATGCATCCACATGCAAGTTGCCTTGGGACAAAATTGAGCATGAAAGAAACCAACCCAAAGGTAAAACTAATGACAAAGAGAAAGGTATGGCCCCTGAATCCACTCACTATGTTGTGGCACACTTTAATATTGGAGTAAATGAAGACTTATTTAATGCTTCACTTTCTTCTTGGAAAAATGATTGGTTGCTTGATTCAAGAGCAACTTGCCACATGACTTTAGAAGAGAATTTTTTGAAGAATTTATTGACAATGTTGATGGAGCAGTATACTTTGCAAACAAATCAAAACTCAAGACATTAGGGCTTGGTACAATCAGGCTTAAATTTCCCGGTCTTCCATACTTTCTTCTGCATCATCTTTTATATCTCACACAGCAGAGGAGAAACTTGTTGTCCTTGGTCCACATCCGCTAGCAAGGACACTCCATTCATATGTTTGATGGCAAGGTTGAGGTTAGAAAATCATCAAATCACTCACTTGTCATGACAGGGATATAAGAAGAAAGGCTTCTCAAACTACGGGGTAACTATGCTCATGCACAAAATTTCTCATACAATTTTCATTATGAAGAAGTTACATTTCCATCAAGTTTATTATGGTATGCTAGATTTAGACACTTGAACTATGACAACCTCCGCTTGTTGAAGAACAATGGTGTTACTCGTTTGCCTACAATTCCTAGGAAACTTAAGCAATGTGATGCTTGCATTCTAGGAAAGCATAGGAAACAGTCTTCTCATGATTCACATTCCAGAGCACATAGAAAACTTGAACTCATTCATTCAGATTTATTTGTTCCAATGCCTGTTCCTTTTGCAAATGGAAATAAATATATGATGACATTTATTGATGACTACACCAGAATGTGTTGGGTTTATTTATTGATGAACAAATCTGATGCTTTTCAAACATTCAAGAACTTTCATACATGAATTGAAAATGAGGCACAATATCATATTGGCTCTATTCACACTGATAATGGAAAAGAATACACTTCAAATGAATTTGAAAAATATCTTCGCCAACATGGTATCAAATGTCAAAAAACTATGCCTTATAATCCCCAACAGAACAAAGTAGCTAGAAGAATGAATAGGAAAATCTTAAATATGGTGTGCTCCCTAATGTTTTTAAAAAATGTAAAAATGATTTTTTGGGCTGATGCAATTCTATGTGATGTATATTTAAAGAATATATGTCCAACTAATGCTATTAGGAACAAGACTCCTTATGAAATGTGGTATGGGCACATTCCTTTGGTAAAGCATATTAGGGTCTTTGGTTCCACATGTTATGCCTTGATACCAAAGATACATACATATAGAATTGGTGCAAGAAGTTGTAAGTGTATCTTCTTGGGGTATTCAAATACCTCCAAAGCATACTGCCTCTATGATGGAGTCAATAAAAAGTTTTTGTATCTAGAGATGTAATTTTTCTTGAATCATCCAAAACTAACAATGTTGTTGAGCGGTAACTTGATTTCTTAGATATATTTGTAAATGAAAAATCATTTCAAGAATTTGACAATCCGATTCTACATCTTGAAGGGGGGATTCCTATACTAGATCAACTTGTGGAATCTTCTTCTGAAGCACTCTCTCCCCCGCATGAAACTCCAACAACGGATGATACTTTGAGTGATGTGATTGACAAAATTGGGAGGCTCAATATTTATTTAGTCCTATCTCAATCAGCGGAGTAGCCTGGATGATCTCAAAAAGGTCCCCTAGAGTGGCTGATAATGACACTTGAAAGTGTTCATCCTGATGAGGTTGGAAAGACAAGGACTAGAAATTCAACCCGATAAAATGGAGATGATGTAGATGACTTAGATTCACCTTTTGATATAGATGTTTCTTATTATTGCGAATTGAATTTGTCTACATATTTTGAACCAACTTCCTTCAAAGAAGCTGCTTCTCATGATGAATGGAAAAAAGCAATGCAAAAGGAGTATGATGCCTTGATAAAGAATGGCACTTGGAAGTTGGTTGATCCTCCATTGGAAACCAAACCAATTGGCTGCAAGTGGGTCTACAAGAACAAGTATAAGCTGATGGCTCACTTGACAAGCACAAAGCTAAGCTTGTGCCAAAAGGTTTTGCGTAGAAGGAAGGGGTCAATTATGAGGAGACTTTTGCCCCCACAACAAAATGGGTGATGCAGGAGCATCAAGACCCTCTTCATTTGTAAATATGGAATAAAAAGGGGTGTGTGATAATTTTAAATATTTTGTTATTTTTAATAAAATATGGAGTGTTTTTAGGCATAAAAACAGTAAATGTGGATCATTATGGGATAAGGAAGCTTTTCTATTTTAGAACAAGGAAAAATATGGGAAAAGCCTTAAGAAGCTTTTGTTAGGTGGATACATTGCATGTAGAAGCTTTTATGTTTCAATCATTATGTAAAGCATATCCATTATTATACATAAATAAGAAGGCAGCTAAGCTCTCAAAAAGGAGGGAGGGAGAGTGTGAAAGGTTTTCTGGTTGGAAGCCTTTGGGCAGTTTGTAAAGGGCCATCAATTCTAATTATCTGGCCAAGTTTGTAAGTAATTTGTTTATTTTTAAATCATATATATATAGATGGGATGATTGTGAAAATTGTTAAATCCATGTGAAAGGCATGAATGGTCGATTAACGGTTTGAATGAATTGATGTGGTTAAAAAAACCGATTACATAACCTGTGGATTTAATTCCTTGCTGCATTGAGTCCATTTGAAATCATTGTAAAGGACTTGCATATGAAATATTTAATAATGTGTATTAATACCTCCAGCGTGGGCGCACAGAGTGTCTATTCTCTTAACATGCACAGAGTGTCTATCAATGGATTTCAATGCGTGGTAAATTAATACCTCAAGCGTGGGCGAACAGGAGATTCTCTATGGGATCAAAGGGCAAACAGGGAACTGAAATCCACATGAAAAGACAACGCGGACAAATATGGGGTGGATTTTGGTGAACCGAAGTTTGAAACTTGTGCAGTTTTAATGTGGTTTTTGAATGAGGTTCATGTAATATATTTGTTAAGGCAGCATAGTGGCATATAGCTCCAAACCGGGCGATTTTCTTACAAATTGAATCAAGTGTTACGTGGATGCGTGGAGTGCTTGCGCTGTTTCAAATTGAATCAAGTGTTGTGGGAACCATATGCGCAAACCCTTTAGAGTTTTATGGAGCTGAGTGCGTGGGTTCATTAATATTTTTTTTTAACTGTGCGTTTAAATTGCTGTGCGTATCAGGTGTAAGGAGTTTTCAAAAAAACAGTTCTATTAACTCGGCATATTAAGTTCAGAGATGGTGACAAGAGTACTGAAAGAAGTATTCTCGTTAAAGTACTGCGGAAATACTGGAACAATTCTACTGCTATATCAATAATATTATGTGAGCTGGGCCCCTTGCTTCGTGATTATCACTGTCTGATTTGTCAGTTGCAAAGCCATAGTTCACTGGAACCAGTGGGGTTTCCCTATGAATCTAGCAATTCATCAATGCAGATGCACCGATTTTATCATCTGAAGAATGCTAATCAGTTGTGGATGAGTGATATTCCAGATCTTTTGAGCGAGTATAAACAACTACTATACTTGTAACCACTGAGTGAGTAACCACTTCAACAGAGCCTGAGCAAGGTTTTGACATGGGTCTATTGTGAATCAGGAAGAGAGAACAGATTAAAACTATAATTGAACTTGTGAAAAAGATGCATGTGAATTATTTGAATTTGAATTGGCCATTGGGGTTATTTAACTGAGATGTATTTTGCAAGTGAAGAGATCCTGGGTATTGCAGGCTTGGCTTGCATCAGGTGATAGGTATTGCAGGCCAGCCTTGCATCAGGTGGTATCAGAGCAGGAATGGCTCTTTTTGAGGGTTCAAGTGTTTTTTTAGTTAAGTTAATTGCATGTGATTTTTGGAACTGATGAATATTGCAGCTAGAGTGCAGTGATCAAGGAGTCGAGCAAAGGGATTTTAAGTGAAGGTGGCATAACCTAAAGATTCAACAGAGGTTGAATAAAGTTGTAGATGAGAGAAGCCTATAGGAGCAGTAGAGGATGCTCGAAAGGTTCCAGCAGAGGACCAATGGTTACCAAAAGACCCGATCTGGAGGGAAGGATTGGTAAGGTAAGTGGCAACAAAAGAGTTTGTTGTGGTAGAGGCTTCATGCAACTCATAGGTGAGGAACTTATGGAAAAGGAGATGACTACTAAAAGTCATCAAGGAGAGAGCAGAGGTTCAGAAAGAGGCCACAAGAGCAGTAGAGGATGCTCAAAAGGTTCCAGCAGAGGACCAATGGTTACCAAAAGACCAGATCTGGAGGGAAGGATTGGTGAGGTAAGTGGCAGCAAAAGAGTTTGTTGTGGCAGAGGCTTCATGCAACTCATAGGTGAGGAACTTATGGAAAAGGAGATGACTACTAAAAGTCATAAAGGAGAGAGCAGAGGTTCAGAAAGTGGCCACAGAAGAAAGGAGAAATATGCCAAGGTGAATGGCATAAGATAACAGTTAACTCAGGAAGAGTATGAGAAAGAGAAAGCTGAGATAGCAATTCATCTTGAGCTTTTGATGAAGTTGTTGCAGGAAAATGTGAAAGACCAGAGACATGGGTTACTGCTGAGGAAGAGACTGAAGTGGCAGAGGCTACAACAAAAAAAAGATTTACAGATAAGCATGCAGTTAACAGGGGTGCTGAAGGAAGCAGTCAGGACTAAAAAGTCTTGTGATTTAAAAACTAATGAGTTGTGCATGTTTGCAGGTACAGAACAAGGAGATGAACAAGCTGTAGAAATTGTTCAAGAAGAGTTGAATCTGAAGGCTGTTGATGCAGAAAAAGAAGGACCAGCTGATGATGAAGATGTGGAAAATCGTGTGAAGTTTCCAAGTTCTACTCCTAAGGAAGTTGTTGAATTGTATAGAAAACTAGATCGCGAGAGAAGAGAGTTGGAAAGACAGAGGACTTATGTGCAGCGGGTGAATGCAAATCAGCATACTGATGTGCTGACAGAGAAAGTTGAGGAGACATCTGAACCAGAGGAAAAAGCTGCAGATGAAATTGCAGATGATGAGCCAAAGCATGTTGCAGAGGGACAAGAAGTTTGGGAGGTAGCAACATCTATGGTGACAACGGCAACAACAGCCATAATAACAGCTGAGACAACATTGATAGCAGCAGAAGAGGCACTGATGCCTTATGATTTTTATTCTAATAATTGTTTCGTGGATACAGGTCTAAATGAAGATGCTGGGAAAAATATATTGGACAAAGAAATTGAACTGATGAGGCGGATCATGGTGAAGGAGTCCTGGAAAAGTCCAGCAGCAGTGAAACAAAAGAGAAGTAGCAAGAGGAAGATAGCAGAAGATTGCAAGAGTGAAGCTAGTGGAGCAAAGCAGCATAAGGTGTGGAGACCTGAAGAAGAACAATAGACAAAAGCAGTGGCAAATGGAAACTTGCAGCACAAGGTGTGGGATCGAGGCATACACAGATCCCAACACATGATCAGGGGATCATGATTAATTTTAAGGTTGGGTGTATGATGCAGGAGCATCAAGACCCTCTTCATTTGTAAATATGGAATAAAAAGGGGGGTGTGATAATTTTAAATATTTTGTTATATTTAATAAAATAGGGAGTATTTTTAGGCATAAAAAAAATAAATGTGGATCATTATGGGATAAGGAAGCTTTTCTATTTTAGAACAAGGAAAAAGATGGGAAAAGCCTTAAGAAGCTTTTGTTAGGTGGATACATTGCATGTAGAAGCTTTTATGTTTCAATCATTATGTAAAGCATATCCATTATTATACATAAATAAGAAGGTAGCTAAGCTCTCAAAAAGGAGGGAGAGAGAGTGTGAAAGGTTTTCTGGTTGGAAGCCTTTGGGCAGTTTGTAAAGGGCCATCAATTCTAATTATCTCGCCAAGTTTATAAGTAATTTGTTTATTTTTAAATCATATATATATAGATGGGATGATTGTGAAAATTGTTAAATCCATGTGAAAGGCATGAATGGTCGATTAACGGTTTGAATGAATTGATGTGGTTAAAAAAACTGATTACATAACTTGCGGATTTAATTCCTTGCTCCATTGAGTCCATTTGAAATCACTGTAAAGGACTTGCATATGAAATATTTAATACTGTGTATGAATACCTCTAGCGTGGGCGCACAGAGTGTCTATTCTCTTAACATGCACAAAGTGTCTATCAATGGATTTCAATGCGTGGTAAATTAATACCTCAAGCGTGGGCGCACAGGAGATTCTCTATGGGAGCAAAGGGCGAACAGGGAACTGAAATCCACATGAAAAGACAACGCGAACAACTATGGGGCAGATTTTGGTGAACCGAAGTTTGGAACTTGCGCAGTTTTAATGTGGTTTTTGAATGAGGTTCATGTAATATATTTGTTAAGGCAGCGTAGTGGCATATAGCTCCAAACCGGGCGATTTTCTTACAAATTGAATCAAGTGTTATGTGGATGCGTGGAGTGCTTGCGCTGTTTCAAATTGAATCAAGTGTTGTGGGAACCATATGCGCAAACCCTTTAGAGTTTTATGGAGCTGAGTGCATGGGTTCATTAATATTTTTTTTTAACTGTGCGTTTAAATTGGTGTGCATATCAGGTGTAAGGATTTAAAAAAAATAGTTCTATTAACTCGGCATATTAAGTAAAGAGACGGTGACAAGAGTACTGAAAGAAGTATTCTCGTTAAAGTACTGCGGGAATACTGGAACAATTCTACTGCTATATCATAATATTATGTGAGCTGGGCCCCTTGCTTCGTAATTATCACCGTCTGATTTGTCAGTTACGAAGCCATAGTTCACTGGAACCAGTGGGGTTTCCCTATGAATCTAGCAATTCATCAATGCAGATGCACCGATTTTATCATCTGAAGAATGCTAATCAGTTGCGGATGAGTGATATTCCAGATCTTTTGAGCGAGTATAAACAACTACTATACTTGTAACCACTGAGTGAGTAACCACTTCAACAGAGCCTGAGCGAGGTTTTGACATGGGTCTATTGTGAATCAGGAAGAGAGAACAGATTAAAACTATAATTGAAGTTGTGAAAAAGATGCATGTGAATTATTTGAATTTGAATTGGCCATTGGGGTTATTTAACTGAGATGTATTTTGCAAGTGAAGAGATCCTGGGTATTGCAGGCTTGGCTTGCATCAAGTGATAGGTATTGCAGGCCAGCCTTGCATCAATGGGCTACCATCCGGACACTATTTTCCCTAGCAGCTCAGAACGGTTAGAAAGTCCATCAAATGGATGTAAAAACTGCTTTCTTGAATGGAGATCTAAAAGAGAATGTTTTATGTCCTAGCTTGAAGGATTTGCTGTGAAAGGACAAGTACGAAAACTTGTGAAATCCTTGTATGGCCTCAAACAAGCACCGCGAGCCCGGTATGAAAAATTAACTAAGCATCTTCTGAAACTCAATTTCAAACATTATGATCTTGATGATGCAACTTTGTTTGTCAAGAAGGTTGGAAAAACAGTTGTATATCTTGTGGTATATGTAGATGATCTTTTAATGACAAGGAACAACGAGAGCTACATTGCATCCATAAAAAAGGAATCGAGGAAAGGTTTTGAAATGACTGATTTGGGCTATGTTAATTACTATCTTGGTATTGTAGTAACCCAACATCTGAAGTCCATATTCCTTTCTCAAAAGAAGTACATTGGAGATCTATTGAACAAGTTTGGCATGACTGAATGCAATCCTCTGACTACTCCAATGGAAAAAAAATTAAAGCTCACATCCTTTGAAGGAAAAGAATCTGAGGATGCAACAAAGTATAGACAGCTTGTAGGAAGTCTCAACTACCTAACTACTATCAGACCAAACATTTCATTTTCTGTTGGAATCATCTCTAGGTTTATGCAAAAGCCTTGTGAGCGACATTGCTCTGCTGCAGAAAGAGTTCTAAAGTACTTGAAGGGAACTCAAGACTTTGCAATCAAGTATACACAGGTGGGCAACTTCAGCTTGATTGAATACTCTGATTCATACTTCGATGGAGATAAAGAAATTGGTGTATCTACTTCGAGTTATGCTTGGAGTCTTGTATGAGGAGCTATCTCCTGGAGATCACGCAAACAATCAGTTCCAACAGATTCCACAACAGAGGTAGAATAAGTGGCAGCAATTGAGGCAAGACAAGAAATTGTGTGGCTCAGGAAAATTCTGGAAGACTTGCAAGTAAAACAAGTACAATCGAGTCCACTCATGATTGACAATAACTCGACAATAAGTTGGCCAAGAACCCAAAGTTCCATGATCGAATGAAGAACATCAATACTAAATATCATCTGATTTGACATCATGTTGAGGCCAAAACAATCCATCTTCACCATTGTTCCACAGATTGTAGACATCTTACCCAAAGCGCTTGGAAGAGAAAAGCTTGAAAGTTTCAGAATGATGCTTGGACTCACCAACGTCCCTTCAGATTAAGGGGGGGATGTTCAAACCTAATCATCGGGATTGGGTGAACAACTAGTGTAAATAAATAATAGAGAAAACGGAGAGTCATCTGGAGATGAACTAAATAGTCACTCCCTCTTGTATATAATAATGAACAACATGAATGAATAATACGATTACATTTGAGGAGTTACCCCTTGGTATGAAAATTTTGAATCCCAAACAGAATCCATCATCACGATAGAAAGCAATGAAAGAAAAGCCAAATAGAAAATAAATAAATACAAATGAAAAATAAAAATAAAACTAAAAACTAAAATCAAATTGGCTATCACTAAAAACCTAAATTTGAATAAATTAAATTAACTATAAATTATTTTCTGTAATACTAAGTAATGAATTATTATCAATAATACTAAATAATTCTTTTCTATAATACTAAATAATGAAGAATTATATTTTATAATATTAAATAATAAAATAATTATTATAAATAATAATAATTTTCACAAATAATTAATTATTAGTTTTTAATAATAATAATAATTTATTTTTTAATAAATGACTATTAATAATAATTATAATTCTTTTATAAATAAATAATCAATAATAATAATATTATATAGATTAAATATTAATAAAACAATTTAATTATTATAAAGTAATTATTATTATTAATAGTCATCTATTTATAAATAAATTATTATTATTATTATTATTATTAATACTAATTAATTATTATTATTGAATTAATTATTTTGAATATTATTATTTAATTATATGATCTCCTAATTATTACTTTATTAGAATTATTAATTTAGTTTTTAGCATTGAAGATCATTATTATAAATAAATAATGATTATTATTATATATTTATAATAACTATTTCATTATTTAGTATTATAAAATATATTTTTTCGTTATTTAGTATCATATAATATAATTATTTAGTATTATAGATAAAAATTCATTAGTTTTTTTTCCTTAAGGAAAAATCATAATTTTCATTGATATAAAAGAAAATTACTTTTTGTAGATGCTTTATAAGCATATGCTATAAGTTGGGGTGACTTGCCCTTCAAAAAATAATTGTTACAAAAAAGATCCGACTCGTAGTGCTTATAGTGTATTTGTTAATATATACGTCATAATGATTAACTGAATATGTACTGTGAGGCAATCAAAATAAACACAAAAAAACAAGCCCATGAGGCCCCTATGCTCGGATGTCCATATAAGGTATGTGGTAATACTAGTAGTGATCCTCGTCCCTCTGCTCCTGTATCATCCATGTACCTCTAGGCGAGACCGTAGCTTCCTTGGATAGCGCATCAGGGATCTAGTTACGTTCCCTATATATGTGATGACAAACAATGGAGTCAAAATGTGCCTTTAATTGAAGTGCCTCATTCAAAATATGCCTCAGAGAATATGCATGGCAGATAGAAATATTGTTGAACCAATTGGTTATGATCTCGAAATCCCAAAATATTTGTAAATTTATACATTGTTTTTCTAATGAAAATTGGAGAAGGTGTCTTAGGATGATGAGCTCAGTGAAATTGTTGGTTCCAATCCCCAGCCCCATCGGGATTTTGAAGAAATGGGAGTTAGATAGGTGAAGTACAACTCTCCCCAACATCCCTCCTCTTATGCAGAATTGCTAAAGTATGATCAAAACATGTTTTTGTCAATAGATTCTGGGATGGTAGGGAAAGTGGTGGGAGACGGTTCATCATCGGGAATAAGATTATAAATAGACTGAATGCGGGCAGAGATAAGGTTCTAGTGACAAGTATGATTACAAGATATGATCTAATTTCTAGCTAACCAAATGGCCCAACAAATGAGGATAGGCATGTTCCTGGCCTTAAGCGGCTTGACCATCGCCCACCAATTGTGCCAGGCATCTAGGATAGAGTTTCCATGTCATCAAAAAGGTATGGGGATAGATGAGAGAAGCATATTCCACATCTCCAATGTGACAGGGCAAAGTAAAAAGATATGTTATGTAGATTTTGAGCTTTGTCTACATAAACAACACTAAGATGGACCATCGAATGAGCGTTTCATGATATTATCCCCTATGGGGGCTTTATTCTAGAGCACTGTCCACATGAACAGTCGGGAGCATGGAGGTGCTTTCAATTTCTTGACTAGGCTCCACCACCTCTAAAGTACACGTGGTCGATGCACCGAGTAGATGATAGGGTATCCTTCCTTGGGAGTAAACTTCACATGTCTTTCCAATGCCCAGATCAATTCATCTTCACCTGTTGTGATCCTGATATGAGATACAGTAAGTGCATTTATGTAAGATTCCCAATCTTGATGCCAGATATCAGGGAGATTTAATTGTATAGCAGATTTCTAGGTTTGTGTAAAAATATTGGTGTTCTCATGATCTGTGATATGATTAAAATGAGAGATGCTCGTATTGGTGAGATGTGTGATTAATTCATGTGGTAGCCTGTATGTGTTTCCACTTCCAATCCATGAATCCAACCCAACTCTAACCAAAGAACCTGAATTTATTCACCATGTAATCCCTTCCCGAATATATGAAATAGAGTTGAGGACAAATTTCCATATAATAGATATTCTTGATCTGCTCCAAGAAGGTAGTCTGATCTAGTCCAAAATTCCATGATGATGTATGTATTTTTTGGAGACTACCATAGTTCATAGGCTTCATGATGTGAGAATATGCCACCCCAATTTAGCAGCAAAGGCAGAGGAGAAATGTGACAAGCTTTTGATACCCCACCCTACCCATTTCTTGGGCAGAGCAGTGAGCTCCCATCGAGCCCAAGAAAATAACCTTCCTTCTTCTCTACCTTTCCAAAGAAATCTGTACCATAGGTTTTGTATTCTCATGAGTATGGCCTTAGGGATCCATGCAAAGGACATCGAGTAGATAGGGATAACCTCTAGTAAATATTTTATGAGAACTAGTCGACCAACTGTTGAGAGATATTTGTGGTTATCGATGTTGAACCTTCGCTTGATCTTAGCAACCAACCATATCCAGTCCACAATTCTGTATTAATGAGGTTTTATCTAACAACCAAGGTATTTCAGGCCTTCATCCATTGTGTGTAAATTGAAGGGGAACCTGTGGAGGGAAAAATGAAATTCTTGTGGGGAACATCCTGATGTAGTGATGGAATATTTGTTGTTGTTGATCTCCATTCTCGTGGCTATAGTGAATAATGTCATGACAACATGTAAACTAGTCAAATCCCATATACCACCATTAAGAAGAAGGAGGACATCATCTAAAAATAGTGAATGAGTCAAAGTGCAGTTGTTGGTAATCTTAATACCTTGTAGGTAGCTTGGTCGGCGTTCTTCAAATATTAGTCTACTAAGACCTTCCATGATAAGAAAAAGTAACAGAGGGGAGAGGGGACATCCTTGTCTGAGTCCCCTTGCCAAGTGAAAGAATGGAAATGATGAGCCATTTATAAGAACATTGAAAGAATCTTTAGTTATACAACACATAATCCAATTGATGAATTCCGAAGAAAAACCAAAATGAGTTAAAATCATTCTAATATATAACCAACTAGCATGATCAAAGGCTTTTGAAAGGTGTACCTTGAGAATCATACCTTTCAATTTTTTAGTCTTGATGGAGTGCAAGACCTCCTAAGTTGTTCCAATAGCTTCATGTATCTCACGATCCTTGAGGAAAGAAAATTGTTCAGATGAGATTTGTGTACAGAGGATGGAACAGAGGTGATTTGCAATAATTTTATCTATCATTTTGTAAATATAGTTGTAGATCGATATTGGTCACAAATCATTGAAGGGTTTTGTATGATCACATTTCGTAATGAGTGCTATAAATGTAGAGTTGAAAGCCTCGTACGTGCGACTTGAAGTGTGGAATTATTCAATGATTTTGAGTAGGTTCTCACCAAGAATATCAAAGAAGGTTATATAAAACTCCACAGGCCATCCATTTGGTCTGGGTCTCTTGTCCTTCTTGAACCATTTCATTATAGATTCAAGCTCCCCCATCAATATAGGCTTGATCAAGTCCTCTGCATCCTCCTGATCTACAAAGCAAGGGAATAGATTGGCCACCCTTATGACTTATGCTAAAGACACATTGCGTGGTGCATTATAAAGATTCCTAAAATGAGAGGTTCCAAGAGAGGCCAAATTTTGAAAAGAATGTACCTAGATTCCCTGCTCATTTTTCATTTGCCAGATAGTGTTGATATATCTGTGACCATTAGAAAATTTATGGTAGAATTTTGTGTTGCCATCTCCTTCTTTTAGCTAAATTGCTTTGCTTTAGAGCCTTCACGATTATTCCCTGTCCTTCAGAATTTTGTCCCTCTTAGTAACAAGGGATGTGAGGAGTTCCTTATGGTCAGCTGATAGGTAGCCATGGCCATGCTAATCTTCCAAAATTTCTATTAGATATTCAATGTTACTAAGGGTTTCATCATTGCGAAGTCTCTTGTTATGTGCCCAGTTCATAGAGAGATGCTTAAGATTGATAATATTATGAGCAAACCCTTCTGAAATGTTCATTCCTGCACCAGGAGGTTTGGCCTTTTAGTGGACTGAGACAAGCCAAGTATACTTAGGGTCCTTTAACCATGAATAATTGAATTTGAAAGGTGCTTTAGGTTTTTTCACATGGCCATTGAGTTCAAGATAAATGGGAGAGTGGTTAGACATGCCCCCCGAACCAACCCACTCTCTGTAGATACAATAGTGTCTTAATAGACACTCCTTGATAAGGAAGCAATCCAATATTCATGCGAACATAACATCCCCCATCCTCTTGTTCCTCCAGGTTGGTTGTGGATGAGCCAAAGGGATATCAATTATCCCATGCTCCTCGAGAAGAGCCTTAATAGTGTCAGATAGAGAATCAATCTGTGAATTTTGTCCCCATCATTCAGCACATCAAAAAGTTAAGATCACCTACCGATATCATATTATCACTTGAACGAGGTTGGTTCGAAGGAGATGTTGCCATAAGGTTGCCTCATTTTGACAGGGACCATAAATATTGATCAACCTAATATGAATACAAAGCTCAGATGAAAAAATATCCACCCCAATGTATCCATATCCAACCCAAATATTTTTTAACTTGATAATCTATGGATTAAATCCCAAATATATTCCACCTGATCTCCCATTCACATCCAAGGCATGGAAATTCCATCCATTGATCATTTCTTTGAGTAATGGGGTGATGTGCTAAGCTAACCCAAGTGTCTCCTAAGAAAAATACTTCCACCCTTTCTATGTTCAAGAGTCTGTGAAAGGCTAGTTTTTTAGCGGGACTAGATAACCCTCGAGAGTTGAAGGAGAGTAGCTTCATGAGGGGGAGGATACCAGGGTATTATGTGCTCTAAGAACCTGGTCAATGAAAATTTGATAGCTAGCAACTACATCCATACCTGCTCGAATCTTAGCCTTGGATATAGAGGAGGGTCGGCCCCGAGGTGTTTTCGGGGGCAAGGGGGGGTGATAAAACCAATATCCAAAGAATCCTATGATAGGGTGTGATTTAGAGATCAGATATTGTAGGAGTGGGATCGATTGGAAGAGTGAGAAGGTGTAGAGGGATTACCTAAGGAGGATTGGTCCAGGAAGGAGGGAGAGGTACAGGAGAAGGTCAGATGGGAGGGACACAAGGGGCAAGATAATTAGGGGGGGATTCGGAACAAATGTATAAATGAAGTGTGATGTAGAGGTGTATAACACAGAAGTAGTGGAAGTGAGGGAATCAACAAAAGAAAAAAGGATAGAATTACCCAAAGAGCGCACTACTATCGTTGTCGCTCGAGCCCTGGTCATTGGAGGCGAGGGAGTTTGAGTGTAGGCCATGTCACTTTTCTTCTCATGCACTTTGGTAGCTTTGTTTGGTTCTCTGCCTATGGTCACAAGATGTTTAGGTTCCCTTGGGACAGTCTCAGGTACCTCTGACTGATGCTCTGATACATTGGTATGCTTTACTAGTGGACATTCCTTATATAGGTGCCAATATTTGCCAAAATTCCTATAGCGAAATGGTACACCCTTGTAGTCTAATATTTGAGTACATGTATAATGCTTCTAATGGAGAGTGAAGTGTTCCTGTAACCCCTCCCTAGTGTCCAGATGAACCAATATCTATGTCAAGGACATCTTGCCAGATGATAGGTATGAAATATCGTGCTCTAGGTATGTGCCTAGGGTGTTCCCAATGCACCCAAAGAGATCCTTTAACCAAAAATGTTAGGGTAAACCAAGGAGTCTTACCCACAGGGGTCCAACTCCTAATTGTTCCCATTCTAGATCAGAAAAAGGGCTCCATCTCTTGAGAAACGCCGGGCTGTGCTCAATGTGCTAGAATTTAGATAGTACCCACTATGTGTAGGCTGCCCTCACGAAACGAAAATTGAACCATCCACGAGCCAAAGATGTAACTCTCGGTAGTTGAGTCAGTATGTGACCCCATATCTCTGATATCTACTATTTGAGACTAGATGATGACTAAGTCTATCCCCAAACAGGACTGACAAAAACCCTATTAACAGTCTCAACAACATCTCCCATTTGGATGCCCTCACCGAAACAAAGGGATACGTCTTGGTTATTTGATTTCACACACTTGGATTTCTTGCCCTCTTTAGATATCTTGTCATTTTGGACTTCCCGGGAGGGTTCAGGAGGGGGCTCTGGTTCATCAACTAGCTGCTGTGAATCGTTATCCTTGAGAGTTGTTGGTGTCCCTTTGAAGAAGCTAGATGTGTGAGGAGAAAATACGAGGGTGTGCGAAGGACTGGGGAGAAAGTCTGGAGGGTTTGTATCTGGGACAAAGGATGGATGATGGGTTGAAATGGCAATAGAAGGGGATAAAGTGAAACTTGGAGGGTAATAGGAGGGGTCAAAGTCAATGCAGGACGCCAGGAATTGTAGGGATTTCCGTGAGGGGGAAGGGGTAGCAGAATATGGACAGGCGAGAGGGACATGAGGCGTATGATTGATCATACATGAAGTTCCTGGTTCAGAGTTCAAGGGAAAGGTAACCACCTGGGGGAAAACATCAAAAGAGGAAGGGTTCAGAGAAAATGACACATCCAATATCATGGGAGGTGTGATCATCCAGATGGGGATTGAAGCAAAGGGATCCTCGAGATAATCAAATTGATAAATCTCCATGTGTGTAGCCAAGAGTCACCAAAAGTCCACTCCAACTACCATAAACACGAGTGAAGTCCATTATGTCGGGGTGTCACGACAGAAGGAGGGGAAATGGGCAGTAGGAGGCTATTAAGGAGATCATTGAAGATGGAAGGTAACAATGACGAGTAGGCAAAAGCATGACCAGAGCACATGATGCAGATAAAAAAATGGAGCATAATCCTAACCCTAACTCGCCTCGATGTGCAGTTGAGTTTGCAATAGTAACTCCATCCTCCTTTTTCAATAGAAATGTTGATCTAGGTCTCTAATTCAATAGTGAGTAATATAGAAATAATTTATCTTTAATTTAATTTTTCTAATTTAGGCTTTCAGTGGTAGCTCACTTTTAAGTCTTTAGTTTTATTTTCTATTTATTCACCCTATGCTTGACTCCCCTTTAATCACTTTCTGTCCTAATGATGGATCCTCTTTGGGATTCAAAACTTTGATTCATTTCACATACCACTGTGGGAAATTCAAAATCTTTATCTATAATGGAACACCACACAAATTTTAAAATCTAACATATTTATGGGTCCATGATATTTTCTATAGTATTAAATAATAACTTTTTAAGTTCATAATATTTTATAGTATTTAAATGTGTTATACTAATACAATTTATTGTTTATAAACCCATTGTATTAGGTAACCAATGGTATTTGGTAATAACTTTTTAATAGTGGATAACATTTTAAATATCCTTTAGGTCTTATAAATTCAACATATTGAGGTGATATTTAAAAATTTTACATACTATCTTTCCTACATTACATTACCGTACATATATCCCCTATATTGAATTGTATAGTACCTTTCGACTAGGTCAATAATAATATTTTAGTCTAAAATAAATTTTAAATATTCAATTTACATTTTAAGATATTTAAACCTTTTTAAAAATTAATTAATATAAATTTATGATAATAATTTTTTAAAATGAAAACAAAATTGAATGTGTATTTGATTTATTTATTTAAACTTGATAATAATTATAAAAAAATAATAAAAAACTTTAACATTACATTAAAATTAAAATTATATTTAATTAAATTTTTATCCTATTAAAAATAAATTTAAAATAATAATAATAATTTATTTAACATACTAAAATAATTATATTTTTAATATAATATAAATATTATCTGTAAAGGAAGTAGTTTTTACATGAGATTTTTTGGAGTTTCTAAAGGATTTCTCACGAGAATCCGAGCAATATTTTTTGGTCAAGTCCTTGATTCGTGTTATTTAGAAAGAGGGTTATATATATATATATATATTAATATATATATATAATATATTATTATATATATATAATAACACCCTAAAAAACCTATAGGTCACTTCGATTGTGAAGAATTCATTTGTCAAACTTGTGATTTCAATGAATCCGTGGCAAATTCTAAACAAATTAGATCGAAACATAAACCAATTTTTTTCTTCAAAAAATCACACTAAAAAAAGGCTTGATGGTAAAATCCATTTATTCTATTTCCCACTTTTTGTATAAAATTTATGATAATTTTAAAGCTTCATTAAATGAGAAAAGTACTAATAGTAGAAGTTTTTTGTTTAATTTTCTAATGAAAATATTGCCTTTAAAAACTATTAGCTCGTGAAATGCATTAATTCTATTTGTCATTTTTTTATAACATTTATTATAATTTTAAAGCTTCATTATGTAATACCCCTCCATTGTATGTAAAACTCGGTTAAACTAAGCTAAGAAAGGCTCGGTCTAATGTGTAACAAAAAAAATTATTGATTATTAAATAAATAAAATAATTTGATCACTTGGAAAAGCGAGACACCAAGAAATGAGATTCTTTCCAAATCCCATTGGTGAATGTAAAGGCTTAATTATTTCATGATAAGACTTCTAGACCCAATTCTAAATATGTTTAATGGATTGGAGATAAATAACCATTAAACTAATTAGCTAGAGAAAGATGTTAAAAACATAAAAGCCTTGCGGGAGAAAAAGGAAAGCTTTTATGAGGAGAAGGCTTGTGGGAGAGAAAGGCTAGCTTTTCTGGGAAAATCCTAGGCAAATTGATAAAAAATATCTTTAAAAGCCGGACACCACTAATGGAAACCATATAATGAAAGAGAATTGGTGAATCGGTGAAAGCTAGTTCTAGGTTCCATGACGGTGCTCACTTTTCCAAGTGACTTTCTTTATATAATATGGTTTTCATGAGATGTTTTGTATGTTGACTACTTACTCTCTGTGTTGTTAATTTTGTAAGCATCTAAGATAAATTTCTTAGGTTGTTCTTGGGTATGAATTGATTGAATAATGTGCATGTGGTCGCTATGCATGAGTAGAATTGTCTGTGTTAACTTTGGGTATGAGATGATTATATATGGGTGCATGTGAAAACCATTGCATCCATGTTAATATTAGAAAAGGAACATAATATGTGGATCTTACACAGTATTGGTGTTATCCCATCTTTTGTTTAAGATAAAGAATAATTATGTGTGAGACAGCTAGGTAAATTGGGTAACTATGGTTAAGGCTTGAAATTATATAGCCTATGGTTTTGGTTATCTATGCTATGCCTTATGCATGAAGGGGGAGGGGAATTGGATCTAATGAGGCTCTCTTAACTAATTTTTCATATTACCTAAGATATACATGTTAGTAATACATTCGACTATGGAAGTAAGACTATGATCATGTTATAGGCAATGTTAGCTATAGTATATTTACGATAAAGTTTCCATTTATGCCCTTGTCGTGTTGATTGCCCATGATTTATTTTTCCTTTGATTTGTAATACATGCATAAGGGTGGATTTGGAAGCTTGTATTTGAAGTTCTATTTATTGAACCTAATAGTCCACATCATTGATCTAGTGGAGCATAGTAGGTAGTTGGTGGCATTGTGCGACAAGGGTATGTGACAAATGGTAAGAGCATAAGTTCAAATATTGCGGACTATGGGCCAATCCACCTCTATAAGATAGGAATGAGTGCCTTAAATTAGATCCTAAACAAATAAGAGGTTCACTAAAGAGTTTTGGTTATAAAAAATTTATAAGAAAAATAACCTAGAAACCATAAAAGATTAAACTTAAATCTTAAAATAATTTGGAGGAAGACTCTGAAGCATGCAAATATCATATTAATTACTTGCAATCAAAGGAAATTAGGATTCATTAAGGTTGAATCTGAATATTAAAATGATTTATTTAAGGGAATGTGTAAGTAATAATATATGTTAATCCACTCTAGATAAAATATTATCATATCAAATCATTTAAAGTTGATTGTCGAGAACTCGGCAGTTTCTATTCATTTTGAAAAAGTGCAGTCATTGTAAGATAATGGCTTTAATTGTTTGATTTTTGAGGCATTGTGGGAATATTTTTAAGGAATCATCTAGGTCATATACATTTCTTCTTTGAAGATAGTATCGTGCCATGAATTTAACATTGGGTCAATTCTAAAGAATTTGTGAAGGAATTCGACCAACCCTACCTCAAATTGATATCAAGGTAAAGTGTGCCTATCGTAAGGCCTACATTCAAAGGCTACATATTTATGAGGTGTGTGTATATAGATATATACGAGTACATATATTTATCATAGGGGAATTAGAATTAAAGGTTTGTGCTTGAAAGAGGAATGAAATCTCTTGTAAGTATGTAACTAACTGGTAGTAATCTGAAACCTTGAGCAGATCAATAGAAAGGTGGAATCCATTCATGCCAGAACTGAGTACAATATGATAAGAAATAAAATAAAATAGAACTCACTTACACAGAATAACTGTGGGGAGAGAAAAAAAAATGTGACTTATCTTGATATGGGAGACAAACTAACAATTACAATGTTCCAATTTATATAAGCTTGGAAATTTCTCCAATCTATTATGTGGAAACACCTCCATAAAGATGATTGTGCATTGATCCTCATATCGATAAAATTAACGGAGATAATGGTTGTACAAGATCTATAATCAAATGTGGTTGTGTTGACTCTGTCATACTCCATTCCTCATGAGGAACATTAAACTTTGATTTTAGATAAATCTTGGCATCCCATTCAACTCGTGTATTTTTCATGATGTTGCAATACAAAAGATAAATTATGGGTTGTTTATATCATTCCAAGAAAACATTATATCCAGATATATCAAGTGAAAGAATCTGATCAGTCAAATCTCCTCTCTCATCTGTGAGAGGATGGGGCATCGTTGGTGGAAAAACCGTTCCTGTTGATGCAAAGATTGGGTGTTGTGCATCATAAGAGCATTGAATAGATCATGCTTATCCAGGTATTATGCCAATTGGTCTGGGAAAGTGTTATCTATTTATTCCAACGAAAATCTATCTTATCACCGGCGGGGTTGGCATTGAATATATGGTGTGAGCGAGGAAGTTTGAAAATCTACAAACTCCATCCATGGGTAAGAAGATAACACACTAATCCTTAATTTCAAGATTTCTATATTAATTATAGGAGAATATATCTGTGTAGACAACTTTTTCCTCTTTGAACTACACATCTATATTTTATGCTGGCCTTATTTGCCGATCGGAATGCGTTCGAATGTTGGGTGAGTTGGCCACAAAAGCATTCGTTCAGGATAATAATTACCCTCATGATCATGTATATAAAAGCATAAAACTGGATAGTGTTTATCCCTACACACACGTGGACCAACCAACTTCGTAAAATTCTCATTAATCTCATCTTCTCTATGCAATTATAGTTTGTTGAGGTTTGCAGGTGGCTCATATAAGAATGATTTATTATTTGATACCCCTACTCCTTGGTGTTATTAGTTCATTGATAATGACAATGGCATGCCCAAAACATAAAACAGATCCCTGGAGTATGTTAATAAGTTTATGCAATCATGTTAATGATAAAAGTACTAAAAATGAAGGTGTATGAGAAGCAAGGTGAATTTCATAGCCCATAAGAGGCTCGGGTGATTCATAAAATGCGTATGTACTTTATGTGTGCCTCGAATCTAGACTGTGCTTCTTCATGTGTTAATTATGTGTCGCCATGTTCTTGTTACATGGTTAATATGGTGCCCATGGGATACTTTTCCTTTTATTAGAATCTGGCCTTGTTTTCAACCATGGGATTGTTATGTACTGCTTCCATGGATGGTGTTCTGAAAGCCTCGGAATTCAGAGGTGCGTGCAATCCACTTTTGGTTGTTCCATGTTATCTATCTAAATTGAGGCTTAATTTGTTTATACAATTTCCTTCTTGAGTTGAAAATTTCTGAAAATTTACAATTTGAAGTTGTCATTCCGACCCACTATATTCATAGTATTAGTTATACCACCCCTAATCTCTAAGTCTACCAAAATTTATAATTGAGCAACAATCTTACAATGCCATCATTTCAAAATAGTCGAAAGGTACCAGATATCGTGTAGCCAAATTCTAGTTGAGTCATGCAATGTCAAAAATGTCTATCTAAACCTAATATTATCTGGTTCTTAAAGGCTTTGGTCACTGCAGGTAGGTAAAGAGAAATTCGTTATTCCTCGCACGTCTCTCTCTCCCCTTGAAATGGATATTCACCTTGCCTTTAACAAACTATCGCATAATGATTCGGCCAATGCAAAAGTTGGGTTGACCTTCGTATCTTTCTACAAGAATTATTAAGCCAGATATCTTGGCAACAGACTGTCAATGCCAAATTCTTGGAGGGGCATGCAATTTTATGGAAAGTGAATTTGGCATAGTTATGGCTATCTTTATTATAAATGGTCAATGCCAAATATTTGAGGCATCCATTTTCAAAAAAATTGAAACCCACCACACATCCGATGAATTAGAACAAAATGGGTATAAAGAAACTACAAAGACTTGTGAGTATGGTTATTTGAGCTATTTTTTATGTGTATAAAAATATGCTCCCATAAAAATATGAATACCTCATGAGTTTCTTGATTTATATTAATATTTGAAGGTTTTATGTTATCTTCTTCGTACATGTATGTAAGGCTTACTATGAGCAATAGATGTATGCATGAAAACATTATGTGTGATGGAGGAACATCTAGACTTAGCTAACAATGTGATTGTCTCTTCACATGTTGTGGCTAACATGAGATGAATTTCATTGACCTGAGTAGTGAAAGTCAATTTTAGTAGAGAGGGTTGGATCTCTCAAATTTATCTTTGCCTTAATTATTGTAATAATTAGATCATTGTATTATTTTTAGACTAAGAGATAAGTTGTTGGTATAGGTGTGTATGAGAGCTTAAAACTATGGATTTAATTGTTAGAGTGATAAAAATAGAGATTGAGTTGTCAATGCATTTAGGATAGGATTTGATTCATAAAAGAGAAAATAATGTAATGACAGAGAGATTAAATGATCGAGAATAGAGTGAGTAAGCATGATGTGTGACAGAGATAGGGTTTGAGATTGAAACATAGGTCACACAAACTGTTGTAATCGAGCTAAGAGGGCCAAGACTCTCTAATTTCCATTTTGTTGAATAATTCGTTGAAGTGTGGTGTGGACATTCTATTCTGGTAGAGAAATTCATTCGTAGTTGTGTATCGGCATTCTGGACCCTAATCGGGTATTTTCCCCATTTAAACACTTTATTTATAAATGAGAGTCGATTAGTGTTAATGGCTAATATTGTGCTTAAGCGCTAAACCTTTCCTTAAGCATCTTTCTTAAAATTATGAATTAAGCACGTGGGTAGTATTTGGAAAGTAGTAAGTGGTATCTCGCGTGCCCTAAAGGCTAGAAGCGGTATTTCTAAGTTTCACATGATTAGTCTAAGTGGGTGGCATGTAGCATGGGAAAACAACTTTTCTCACATGCTCTCAACCTGATATCGGTCATGAAAGACTCCACACGAGATTTTGCGACAATCATTCGATTGGATAGGTCACATCGACAGCAGAGATCGTCCGGGTTAGATGGTGAGCAGACGACGCGATATCCGTTGGATCTAGAGAAGAGAGATCAACGACGTGGATTGAAGTTCTAGATAAAGGAGAAGTCAACAAGGGACCAATAGTGATTGGTGAGATAAGCGAGACCTTCATGGGGAAATCCGCGTACAAAATTTGTTTATGCACAGTTGATTGGTTACAAAGTTAACCAGTAGTCGAATTATAGACTACCACCTCATTTTTGTCAACCTCCTACATCATTTTTGTTATATGAGTGCAGAGATTAAGTTTTGCTACAATAAAAATTCCGCCTATGAGAGAAGGAGGCATAGGTTGGAGGAGATCTATAGCAAATGCAGTTCTGCTCGATGAGATCTAGAGTTTGCATAGAAGGATGGAGACAATAGAGATTGCTCAATGGAGAGCACCTAATGAAGGAGATGTCATTGCTCTAGAAGAATAGTCTAAGGAAGAAGAAGAGGATAAAAGTGATGCTGGAAAACTTATCAAAATGTTGGCCAAACTGAGTGGAAAACGAAAGGTGGAAATACCTTTTTATGATGAGAATATCAATGTAGAAGGGTTGATGGACTAAATGAGTTCATTGGATAAGTATTTTGACTATGAGGAGGTTGATGATAAAAAGAAGGTGAAATTTGCAGTTACAAGATTGAAGGGTCATGCAACTATTTGGTGGGATGAACTACAAACATCCAGAGCAATAAAGGGAAAGTCTAAGTTCAAACAATGGGATAAAATGGTGAGCAAATTGAAAGCTAAATTTATGCCAAAAGATTATGAGCTAAATCTTTTCAAACTGTTACAAAATTTGAGGCAAGAAATAATGATTGTCAAAGAATATACATAAGAATTTTATAAGATGAGTATTAGAGCAGGACATGCAGAGGATGAAGTAGAAAAGGTAGCGAGATAGATAAATGGGTTGAGGTATGACATACATGATGAGATTAGTTTGTTGAGTCTGAAGACAATTGAAGATGCCTATCAATCAGCTTTGAAGGCGGAAGAGAAGATGTTGAGGAAACAAAATCAAAAGAACAGAGGAAAAAGTTCAACACAAGGTAGAGGAACTACCAGAACAAGATTTTAGCACCATCAGAGTGAAGCAGGAAGTTCAAATAATAGACCACCATAGAGAGGAGAATTTAGTAGAGGAAGATTTTCACCAAAAGGAAGAGGCCGAGGAAGAGAATTTCGGCGCTAAACATGTAGAGAATAGGGACATGGACCATGGGATTGTCCTCATAATAAAGTAACAAGTCAGAGAAATGTGAATGTGGCTAAAGCAAAGGAAGAAAAACCTCAAATTGCAAACAAGGGAGAATCACCCGAAGTAGGACAATTTCTGTTGTTGAAGAGGGTATTGCTCAAAGCAGAGAAAGAGATAGGAGAATGAACTCAGAGAAAGAGTTTATTCAGAACTAAATGCAAATCCAAAGGAAAATGTTGTAAAGTGATAATTGATAACGAAAGCATTGATAACCTTGTTTCTACAGAAATGGTGGACAAGGTAGGATTAGTGAAAATGGTACACCCTACTCCTTACAAAGTGTCATGGCTACAAAAAGGACATACGGTTATTGTGACAGAACAATGCGAGGTAGAAATGCATATTGGTACTTATATGGATGTGATATTGTGTGATGTAATGCCAATGGATGTATGCCATGTGTTTTTGGGATGCACTGTTCTGGTGCAGAAATTCATTCGTAGCTATGTATCGACGTTCTGGACCCTAATCGAGTATTTTCTCTGTTTAAACACTTTATTTATAAATCACAGTCAATTAGTGTTAAGGGTTAATATTGTGCTTAACCGCTAAAGCTTTCCTTAACCATCTTTCTTAAAATTATGAATTAAGCACGTGGGTAGTATTTGGAAAGTGGTAAGTGGTATCTCATGCACTCTAAATGCTTGATGCAGTGTTTCTAAATTTCACGTGATTAGCCATAGTGGGTGACACGTGGCACAAAAAACCACTTTTCTTGAGCGCTCTCACCTTGATATTGGTCGTGCAAAACTTCATGCGAGATTGCACGACAACGTTCAATTGGACGGGTTACATCAATGGCAGAGATCGTCTGAGTTAGTTGGTGAGAGGACAACATGACACCTGTTGGGTTTTGGGAAGTGAGATCAACGAATCATATTAAAGTGCTTGATAGAAGGAGAAGTCAATGAGGGATCGATAGTGATTGGTCAGATAAGCGGGACCCTCAGGGGGAAAATCCACATACAAAATTTGTTCATGCGCAGCTGATTGGTTACAAAGTTAACCAGTAGTCGAATTACATACTACCACCTCATTTTTGTCAACCTTTTGCGTCATTTTTGGTATCAAAGCGTAAATATTAAGTTTTGCTACAGTAAACATACCGCCTATGAGAGGAGGAGGCATAAGTTGGGGGAGACCTATAGCAACTGCAGTTCTGCTGGATGAGATCCAGAATTTGCATACAACGATGGAGACAATGGAGGTTGTTCAAAGGAGAGCACCTGATGAAGGAGATGCCATTGCTGTAGAAGAATCTTCTAAGGAAGAAGAGGAGGATGAAAGTGAAGCTACCAAAGTTATCAAAATGTTGGCCAAAGTGAGTGGAAAAACAAAGGTTGAAATACCTTTGTATGATGAGAATCTCAATGTAGAAGAGTTGATGGACTAGATAAATTCATTACATAAGTATTTTGACTATGAGGAGGTTGATGATAAAAAGAAGGTGAAATTTGGAGTTACTAGATTGAAGGGTCATGCAACTATTTGGCGGGATGAACAACAAACATCCAAAGCAAGAAAAGGAAAGTCTAAGATAAAACAATGGATAAAATGGTGAGTAAATTGAAACCTAAATTTATGCCAAAATATTATCAGTTAAATCTTTTTAGACAGTTACAGAATTTGAGGCAAAAAGGAATGGATGTCAAAGAATATACATAAGAATTTTATAAGACGAGTATTATAGCAAGACATGAAGAGGATGATGTATAAAAGGTAGCCAAATACATCAATGGGTTGAGGTATGACATACAGGATGAGATCAGCTTGTTGAGTCTGAAGACAATTGAAGATGCCTATCAATTAGCTTTGAAGGCAGAAGATAAGATGTTGAGGAAAAAAAATCAAAGGAACAGAGGGAAAATTTCAACATGAGGTAGAGGAACTACTAGAAGAAGATTTCAACACCATCAGAGTGAAGAAGGAAGTTCAAGTAGTAGACCACCATAGAGAGGATACTTTAGTAGAGGAATATTTTCACCCAAAGGAAGAGGCCGAGGAAGAGAATTTCGGTATTATACATGTGGAGAATGGGGACATGGATCATGGAGTTGTCCTCATAATAAACTAACAAGTAAGAGAAATGTGAATGTGGTTGAAGCAAAGGAAGAAAAACCTCAAATTGCAAACAAGGAAGAATCACCTTAAGTAGGAGAATCCGTATTGTTGAAAAGGGTATTGCTTAAAGCAGAGAAACAGACAAGAGAACTAGCTAAGAGAAAGAGTTTATCCACAACTAAATGCAAATCCAAAGGAAAATGTTGTAAAGTGATAATTGATAGTAGAAGCACTGATAACCTTGTTTGTACAGAAATGGTGGACAATATAGGATTAGTGAAAATGATACTCCCTACTCCTTACAAAGTTTCATGGCTGCGTAAAGGACATCAACTTATTGTGACAGAACAATGCAAGTTAGAGATACAGATTGGTACTTATAAGGATGTGATATTGTGTGATGTAATTCCAATGGATGTATGCCATGTGTTTTTGGGAAGACCTTGGCAATTTGATTGGAAAGTTATTCATGATGGTAGAATAAATACTTACACTCTAGAGAAGGATGGAAAAAAACATACATTGCTGCCATTAAAGGATGAAGTAGGAAAAGAAATGCCTGGAAATAGTGTTACGTAGATGAGTGGGAAAGTATTGCTGCAAGAAGTCAAGAAGGATGAAGAAATACATTTTTCTATCATAATGAGACCTATGGTAATTTTGACTTCTAAAAATTTACATGATTTACTTGAAGAAACCAAAACTCTGTTGAATGATTTCGTTGATATTATTGCGGATGAGTTGCCATATTCATTACCACCAATCATGAATATTAGTCATCACATTGACTTGATATCCGGAGCAAGTTTTCCAAACAAAGTAGCATACATATCAACTCCTCAAGGGAAGGCAAGTGCAAGAACTGATGGATAAAGGATTAATTAGAGAGAATCTTAGTCCATGTGTTGTACCAACAGTACTCAGTCTAAAGAAAGAAGGTGAAAGGCACATGTGTAATGATTCCAGAGCCATAAACAAGGTTACTATCAGGTATAGATTTCCTTTACCACACATGGATAATTTGATGGATTGTTTGAGTGCATCAAAATATTTTACTAAAATAGATCTAAAGAGTGGATACCTTCAAATAAGGATTAGAGAATGATATGAATGGAATACTACATTTAAAACAAACAGTGGGTTGTATGAGTGGTTAGTCATGCCTTTTGGACTCATTAATGCACCCAGAACATTCATGAGATTGATGAATGAAGTCTTGCAGGAATATGTAGGCAAGTTTGTCATTGTTTATATTGACGATATTCTAGTTTTTAGTAGAAGCAAAGAAGAACATTTGGAGCATATTAAGTTGGTTTTAGAACTCTGCAGAAAGAGAAATTGCTGATAAATCTGAAGAAATGTAGTTTCATGGAAGAAGAATTAGTCTATTTGGGATTTGTAGTTTCTAAAGAAGGTTTGAAAATGGATCCAAAGAAAGTCCAAGCAATTTGGAACTAGCCTATTCCAAGAAACATATTTGAGGTAAGAAGCTTTCATGGTCTTGCAAATTTTTATATAAAATTTATTACGAATTTTAGTCAGATTTGTGCATCAATTATTGAAACAATCAAAGAGACTAATTAGTCATTCAAATGGAATAAAGTAGCAGACATAAATTTTAAGTTGTTGAAGAAGAAAATTACAGAGAAACTAATTTTCGCTTTGCCTAATTTTGGAAAAGTATTTCAAGTTGAAATTGATGCTAGTGGAGTTGCAATTGGAGCAGTTTTGAGTGAGGAATAGAGATCAATAACATACTTTAGTGAGAAACTAAATGAAGCTAAGAAAAAATATTCTTCGTATGATAAAGAATTTTATGCTATCGTGCAAGCTTTAAAAAATGGGAGACATTATTTGCTACCAAAGGATTTTGTATTATATTCTGACAATATTGTATTATAGTTCATAAACAATCAGCCAGAATTGAACCAGAAACATGTCAAGTGGGTAGATTTTTTACAAAGATTTACTTTTTTGATCAAACATACAAGTGGTAAGTTGAACGAATTTGTTGATGCTTTAAGTAGGCTAAATTTCAGTGTACAAGAATTAAGCGTTGGTGTTGTAGGATTTGAAGAAATGGTTGATATGTATAAAGATGATGTAAAATTCAAAGATATTTATGTAGTTGTAAAAAATCCAATAGTTCATAATAGAAGCTAGTGGTTGGATTATCTTATCCAAGAAGATTTACTGTTTAAAGGTAACAAATTGTGCATTCCCAAATGTTCTATAGAGAAAAAATAATTAAGGAAAAACATAGTGGAGGATTATCTGGTCACTTTGGACAAGGAAAAACCTTTGCTCAAGTAACTTCTTTTTACTATTGGCCAAAGATGAAAAATAGTGTCAAGAGATTTGTTGAGAAGGGTAGAATCTGTCAGCATGCTAAAGGGAGAAGCCAAAATACAAGATTGTACCAGCCATTGCCAATATGAGACCGACCATGGGATGCAATTAGTATGGATTTTATTTTGGGATTACATAGAACTCAAAGAGGGAATGACTCCTTTTATGTTGTGGTAGATATATTTTCTAAAATGGCACATTTCATTGCATGTAAAAAGACTAGTGATGCAACACATATTGCTAATCTGTTTTTTTAGAGGTTGTAAGGTTACATGGATTGCCTATAAGTATTGTGTTTGATAGGGATACAAAGTTTGTTGGGAATTTATGGAGAAATCTTTGGAAGAAACTAGGAGCCAACCTTAGTTACAGTTCAACATACCATCCTCAAACAAATGGATAGACCGAAGAGGTAAACAGAAGCTTGGGAAACATATTGAGAAGTTTAGTGTATTAAAATCTAAGCAGTGGGATTTAGCACTTGCTCAAGATGAGTTTGCTTATAATGACACTCCAAACCGAAGTACTGGAATGACTCCATTTGAGATTTTTTTTGGGATGAATCCAAGAGGTGTGTATGAGCTCAAAAATTTGGGTAAACAGGAGACAAGAAGTGCAAAATTTGAAGAGTTTGTAGAATTGTTGGCTTATATGGGCCTGACCCATGTTTAGAGGAATTATTTAGCCAAACAAATCCCGCAGCTACAGCCCTTTTGGCAACAACCCACAGAGTGCAGACTGTGTTATCACTCAAGGTAGAAGGGGAGGGTGCTAGAACCAGGTTTCCACACCTTGGGGATGTCTAAATGTGGTCTGGGGGCTTTGCATATAGTTCAGAAACCTTGCGCTACTTTGTATTCTTGCGGATTCAAATTATCCCTTGCTCTTTATTAGCGCGTTGTTTATAAATCTTCTTTACTGAATGAAGTGTTGTTACTCAAATCTATTTAATTAGGTCTTTAAGCAAACATTTAATAGTTTTAACTAATTCGTGCACTTAAAATAACTCAAATTCACTTCCATTCACAACATACAAATATACATCAAATAGATATAATAATCATAAAGTCAGACCCATGAAAACTCATATTTAACACAGATTCTCAAAAATCACTTATCTTATGTTCTTTCTTCACCAATACATCCAGATCTGCCCTACGCATCTAGCTGCAGGGGATTGTGCACACAACTGCAAACTCTTCGAGGCCTCTACACACACAGGTATAGAGCCTGTATCCTCTACCCCAACCCTTAACTCGAGCTTACATATGCTTTCAGAGAACACCCATTACAATTCAGATCCAAAAATACATCCAAATTGAACTACTTTTCCTTCATAGAGCTGTGCTCTATTTATACCTTCTTATGGTCCGCGGACTGACTTACTTCCTATTATTTTACATTATTTCTTGGGCCAACAACCCTTTGACTCAACCCCTTACACTTCGCACTACGCATATTTCAGAGTTTTTACAATAATTTATTCCTTATTTCTAGGCTTTTTGCCCCAAAACCGTTACGCGGGACCTCCGCTACCTAACAAGGGCAGATGTAAAGATTACAAGAAGATGTCAAAGACAGATTACAGGAAGGTAGTGTTAAATACAAACAAAGAGATAATATGAGGAGGAGAGAAAAATAATTCCAAGTGGGAGATCTAGTGATGGTATAATTGAGAAAATAAAGATTTCATGTTGGGACTTACAATAAACTAAAGATGAAAAATATAGGGCCATGCACAATTATGAGGAAGTTTTCAACTAATGCTTATGAAATTGAATTCCCAGAAGGGATTGGAATATCACCTATCTTTAATGTGGAAGATTTGTATCCATATAAAGAGATAGATACAGAGCTATAGAAGGAACTTACAGAAGATGAAGTTCAAACTTTAAACTGTGAAGAACAAATTCCAAATACAGTCAAGAAAGAGGTGGAAGTTGTTTTAGAGAAAAGGGTATCTAAAAGAACCAGAGGACAGGTTTATTTTCATTATCTAGTCAAATGGAAGGGAAAACCAGTGGAGGATGCTAGTTGGATAACAACAACAAAATTACAGAAGTATGGAGTAAATCCTGAAAGTTTGATGAAGGATCCTTTTCTTCCCCGGGAGTCTGATGCAGGAGCATCCAGACTTAGCAAGCAATGGATTATATCTTCACATGTTGTCACTAACATTAGATGAATTTCATTAACCTGAGTGGTCAAAGTCAATTTTAGTAGAGAGGGTTGGATCTCTCAAATTTATCTTTGCTCTAATTATTGTAATAATTAGATCATTGTATTATTTTTAGACTAAGAGATAAGTTGTTAGTATAGGTGTTATCAGAGATTGAAACTAGGGATTTAATTGTTAGAGTGATAAAAATAAAGATTGATTTGTCAATGCAGTTAGGATAGGATTTGATTAATAAAAGATAAGAGAACGTAACTAAAGAGAGATTAGATGATCGATAATAGAGTGAGTAAGTGAGAGGTGTGATAGAGATAGGGTTTGAGATTGAAACAGAGGTCAGAAAAACTATTATAATCGAGCCGAGAGGGCCAAGACTTTGTAATTTCCATTTGTTGAATAATTGATTGAAGTGTGGTGTGGATGCACTGTTCTGGTGCAGAAATTTATTTCGTAGCTATGTATTGGCGTTCTAGACCCTAATCGAGTATTTTTTGTGTTTTAACACTTTATTTATAAATCAAAGTCTATTAGTGTTAAGGGTTAATATTGTGCTTAAGCGCTCTACCTTTTCTTAAGTGTCTTTCTTAAACTTATGAATTAAGCATGTGGGTAATATTTGGAAAGTGGTAAGCAATATCTTGCATGCCTTTAAAGGCTCGAAGCAATATTTCTAAATTTCAAGCGATTAACCTAAGTGGGTGACACGTAGCACAAGAAAACCACTTTTCTTGCACGCTCTCAACCTGATATCGGTCATGCAAGACTTCACACGAGATTGCGCGACAATCATTCGATTGGAAAACTCACATTGATAGTGGAGATCGTCCGGGTTAGATGGTGAGCCGATAACGCAATATCCGTTGGATCTGGAGAAGTGAGATCAATGGCACGGATCGAAGCGCTTGATAAAAGGAGAAGTCAATGAGGGACTGATAGTGATTGGTCAGATAAGCACGATCCTCAGGGGGAAAATCCACGTACAGAATCTGTTTATGTGCAACTAATTGGTTACAAAGTTAACTAGTAGTCGAATTACAGACTACCACCACATTTTCATTAACCTCCTGCATTAATGTGCTTTCATGCATGAATATCTCCCATGTTTAAAAATAGATTTAAGATATCTTACAATGGATATAGTAGGGCTTGATGAGTAAACCAGGAGGTATTTAATCCTTACCATTATATCAAAATTCTCAAATCTAGGTATTATGGATAGTTGTAGAAGCATTAGGGGTAGAAAGCAACCGTGAAAGATTTATGGAAACAAATAATTATGCAATATTGTTATATAACAAAGAACCTTGTAGTGATGTGGTAGAATCGAGAGTAATACAACTAAATAACAACCATTAACATGTCAATTAATTCCCATAAGTAGAAATGGACAAATTGGTCATTGTTTTATTTCACTTAACTATTAAGTGTTGGGAATTATGTGGAAGGTAATTGGTCATTGTTTTATTTTACTTAATTATTAACTGTTGGAAATTATGTGGAAGGTAAATTTTTATTTCATTACATGTTCCCTAAAACTTAAGTTATTTTTGAATGCCCTTGGGAGGGCACAAGGACTATACCATGATGTAAGTGGTTTAAAATATTTATGATAGAACTTGTTTTAAATGTTCATATTCGATCTTGATAGGTATGATTATGGTATTAACATATTGGATACATAATTCTAGTGGTGTGGTCATCGTGGTTTGTAAATATACATATAAGTGTTGAAAAGATCAAGGGGAAATAAATAAAGTTGAATCCTATGTTTAATTATGAGTTGCACGATTGCTATGCAAGGACATAGTTTAATAGAATGAAGATTATATTTATAATATATCTTAAGGGAATAAATATTTAACTCTTATGAGGTAAATGGAAAACATAAAAGATAAAAATGGAAAGTTCCATTTCCATAAATCATGGTCAACTCGAAGAAAGATTGAAAAAAAAAAGTATATAATGGAAAGGTATATAAATATTCAAGAATTGATGATTAATTAAGTAGGTTCCATCCTAGAATAAATTCTAAAGGTC
Organism: Pinus taeda; assembly: GCA_000404065.3. Lineage (NCBI taxonomy): Eukaryota > Viridiplantae > Streptophyta > Pinopsida > Pinales > Pinaceae > Pinus > Pinus taeda. The sequence goes on along the minus strand of APFE031089258.1, from coordinate 20,695 downwards.
TTATTTAAGGATATATATTCATAAAGGTTCCCATGAAATATCATTAAGCTCATGAAGTATAGGTCGTTGTATGGAACTATATATTTGTAAAAAACATGTCTTTCAACTTAATATTTGATTGGTGCATCCACATGTAATGATGTAATCCTTTTTGGAATGTGATTTGTTCTGTTGGGGAAAATGTTATTGAAGTGAACTTAACCTTACCAGGGTATTATATTCAGTAACATATGCATATTTCATTGGACATGCATCGTTTGGACCTACAAGTGTCTTTGAGTAAAACAATATCTAAATAATTTTAGCTAATATAAATAAGAAGCACAAATTATATGTTCAAATCTAGATTGAATGAGGGTCAGAGTTGTTAAGAGTATGAACACATACAATATATATTATTGTATGCATGAAGAAGTCATACATTAATAATTGTATGACCTTCATAAGAAAGTCAATGGGACTTACAGAAAAAGTACCTCTAGTGTAAATACATAATGGGAGTGTAAAAGCAACTCCTCGTGCTTCTTGGTTAATAGCCAAAAGACAGTATTAAGCTTATGAGCACATTCTCAAAATTCCACTCAAATTTCTAATATGACTTAAAATGTGCAACCTCAAACTCCGCAACCTTAATGAACATATCCACATAGATATAGATGGGGTTTTGTTAATATCTCATAGAGAAGAACCTTTCAGAAAGGTGCTTACAATAGGATGACATAAGATCTTACAATTATACTTTTTGAGGAAAGTGATAAGGGAATAATGATCAGTGGGTTTCTACTTAGGCAAGTAAAGTATACTTGTAGATTAGACATGATGGTGCTTGATGCATTAGAGTAATTTTGAGTGGCTTTATGACTGTCAAGAATGGTACACTAGAATCAAAACATGATGGTCTGAATTAATAAGCAAATTATTGATAAACCCAAAAGGTTTTCCCATTAATACAACTTATGATGATCTAAGAATATTATGCTAGTAATAGGATAATGCGTGCATCAAAAAGGTTCTAAGGATAACCAATCATGCAACATAAAGCAATAGGATGATTCAATCATAGGTATGGCTATGTGGTACTGGTAATAGAGGTTGTTATGCAAGGATATGGGGATCTAGCAGTCTAGTCACTTAATTCACAATCATACCAGTTGGAATGCATATGTTGTACCACTATTCCATACCATGCAATATTGGGAAGTTTACCTGACATATTGCATTGATAATGTTATCTAGGTTGAATAGGACAACATAAGAATTGTTGCATAAACTACGTGGGAATTCAAGTTAATAAATTTGTTAAGTGATGTCTTCCACGGGTGATTTAATGTTAAAAGGAGGCGTTAACATGTAAATACCCTAGGATCACACACCGGTACAAATAGTGCCTAAAAAATTAAGGGTGTGGAATTGAAAACATTGTAACTTTCCCTTATAACTCATGAAGGGGAAATGATTTTATATGTACACTGAATTATTCATGGCCAACAAGATGTTGGAAGAGGTGTAAAAAGAGCATATGACCTTATTAGTTAAGTATGGAGTACTTTTAAGTACCAAACGATAATTTTCTTGCTTAAAGATATATTTAAGTATCATAATCAATAGTCTGCTTTATGGTTAAGCAGAAGTCATATTTCGTTTTGTTAACACCTTGTCTAGGTGACATATTTAATCCAAAAACTCAAAGTTATAGGTATGATAAAGTTATAGTATGCATGATTACTTTTATGATACTATTTTGTTGACATTGTAGTGCAACCACATGACATAGAAAAATGATTTTCTAAATAAAAGCACTTGAACATTTTGACATAAATTTTTTTCACTCATTGCATAAGTTGAAGAGGTCCTTGAAATTCCTTATTCTCCTGTTGATATATTGAGCATGGTTTGATAAACTTACCTAAAGGTAATTGTTGTGGCCAACAAAAACCCCCCTTCTTATCTAGTGTTATTACTAATACTAAATAAGTGGGGGCCCTTAGTCAAAAAATTTAAAAAATGAATTAGTGCTTGTATTTCCTTTTTAATAAACTTACCATCATAAACTTAGGAACATACCCTCAAAAAATCTAAGAAAGGCTTAAGTTTCATGATAAGGTAAGACCACTACTTAAGAAATATCACATCACAAAAGGAACAATAGGATACTCCCTTACAAGCCGAATTTTGAGATTGAGAGATCGCCATGTGAGACTACATACTAAAAAATATATATCACATCGCATGCATCAAAGACCGCTTACGCTAAAAAACCAAAAATAACCGATATGCGATGGTGCATATCGCAAAATCACATTTCATAGAAATCACATTAATCAAAATTATCACATGTTGCATTCCTGCGATATAGCGATATTGCGATATTGCGATATAGTGATATTGTGATAAAGCGGCAGGGCGATATTGCAACAAAGTGGTGGAATGGTATCATAAAAATGCGATACAATGATCTGCAATATTGTGAAGCAAATCGCAAAATCACTCATCGTGAATCTTTCAGGCTCATTATTCGAGAAAAACTTTTTCCATGAACCGAGACCTGGTTATGTGCTTTAATGCTAATTAATGAGTTAGTTCCCAGTTGTTAATGAAATATGGTTTTGTGCTTATCAAAGAGCCAATTCACGTAAGGTGGTATAATTTTTATGTCTTCGGCTTTTAAAATATTTCCCATCACCTTTCCTTATCATTACTCTCACCTCACTTGTAAACTGCAGGAACGAAGAACAAAGAACTATACAGAGCAGTATACAGGATATTATGGGGAAGAAAGCCAAAGCTCTAGGTTCTGACGACAAAGAAATGATGCCCCTCTATGCAGACACCGCCTGTAATAGAGATGCTGGTATTACGACTTGGGAAGGCATGTATAATCTACTTGAAGAAGAAAATCCCAAGGTGACGGACGTTACGGCTTCTGCAGGTTCATAGGGGTCTTCTGAAGCATCAGTTGCAGATTTAGCTTGTTCGTTCTTGCACCGGATAGCAGCGAGGCCCAAAATTCTCCCCTACACAGATATGATTAAATGGGTACTGGACAACGTGGACATAAAAAACAGACAATTTAAAACTCAGGGTCAAGAACTTACAAAATTATTATTTTCACAAAATTTGAGCTTTACATCCACTAAAAGAAAGTGCATAAGAGGCGAAAATCGCACCAAGGAAGCCCAAATCAAGAAATGGAGGCAGTTTCCAATGCGCTGGGTAAAAATTCTTGAAATGGAAAGCCTCTAATTACTTAGTTACCTGTAAGCCCAGAAATTCGGAAGAAAGAATGCTAGAGGTAAAAAAAAAAAAAAAACCTGAATCTCAAAACCAGTAACAATTGTCCGAAATATCATCCAAATAGAATGTATATATGTACAAAAATTGCAAACAGACTGGAGACAGAAGGCTCAAGAAAGGGCAGAATCAATCAAAAGAGTAACTAAGCTGAATTGGGATTCTTACTGGACGTATTTGGTAAAACCACATAGCCAGTGTATGACCCTCAAATGCATCATCAATTATGCGTAAAAGATGGCACTAGCTCTTGTTGATTCCGCTTTCACAAGACAATTGAAGTCTGAAGTCAACCAGCTGACCCTACTCAAGCGAATGCTGAATGCTTGCGATTTCAAGGATCAGATACAGAAGTAGTTAGTTGTTAAATTTAGATTCAATATTAGTATTAATTTTGCTTTACTTTTGCCTAGAAAAAGGAGGGTCATTTAAACCGTATCCTACATTTTTTTAATAAGTTATTTTTAGATTTAGTTAGTAGTATTGAAACCCTTCTCATGCACTTAGAGAAGGGTCCAGAAATTTATCAAAAAATTGTCCTTAGAACATGCACTTTTGCACCCTCCGAGGAGGTTTTGATGAATGAATGGAACAGGATTTTTTGATATCTGCATTTAATATTTGCTACTGATGTTTCACTTATGTACTCTTAGTAGATGTTGGATTAAGAAGAGATAAATCATTATCTCTTGAAGCTCATGAGTAGAACTAGTTATAAATGGTACTTTTATCTCTTAACTATTTTAGCCTCTGTGTTAAAGTGATATTCGTGTTCAGTTGTTTATATATTAATGCTTGAATGCCTGAGTTATCATTTGGAACTTTTGTATGGTGATAACTATTTATTTATGCTTAATGTATGAGTAGCTTATGATGCTATATGTTTTTCACAACTGTTTCATCTAACTTCTTATACGAAGTGATTCATATATATTGAATTCTTTTCTCATAATAGTCGAATGATATTTATTACCGATTGTTATCTGAAATCTTTTTAGATCGCATATCAGAAGGATCACACCCCGGGTTAGCATAGACTTAGATATTTCTGTTTATTAGAATACAATTGCATATCATTAGATTAGAGTTAGAACTAGAGCATCTCACTTAGGAACTTTTATAAAAGAAATATCAATCCTTCACACACACACATAAATTGGGAAACTGGTCCTATATCCCCAATTGGACCCACTATACCAAATGGAAAAGGAGCTACCAACCAAGGTCTGAACTGGGTGGGTATCCCCCTTGTTGCAGACCCGATTTTTAGGGCTTCAACATATTTGGCACTAGAAGGAGGGCCTCGAACTATGAATGGCAAGCAAGTCTAAATCCAAATACCATTCTGAGAGTAAATCGCCCTCACCATCTCCTCTGACTTCTCCATTGCATTTAGAATCTTTAAATCTAGAGCTAGAAGTCGTGAGAACAACAGCCGCTGCTACAAACCCTGGCATTTTAGAACAATCTACTATTGACCTCTTGAAGTTGAATCTTTGATTCACAAACTTTATCGATTTTCTATATGTCCTCAAAGATCTGAGAAATCACAAGGCAACGTGACTTCACAATACAACCCTGCTCATCCCCTCACTATATTAAAGAGTGAAAAGTTTGCCATTTAGCCAACTGAGTTACCTTTACCAACAAGGAAGAGAGCAAGGAAGTCACCTAAAGGGTCCGATAGCGAGACTCTTTCATCATCATCATCCATCTCAAATTCTCCACTGCAAAGTCAACCATCCACTCCTCCACTTCAGATCATTGTCCATTAGTCCACCGGCGCTTCCACATCTCCTTCTCAATCATCTAGAGTCATAATACCCTCGCTTTCCCAACTAAAGGGACCATATTCTACATTTTCTTTTGTTAATAGTTCAGTGATGTCCCAAACTCCATGGAATAACCCAGGGGTAATCTTAATTCCTGCACCCTTGAGTCAACTACCGACCCATCCTGAAAAATGGTTGCCTAAGTTTAATCCTAAAGCAGGCATGCTAGATGAAGAACATATAAATAACTTTATGATATCCATTAATCTTAATGGAGTTACCAACGAAGACGCTGTTGTTCAACTTTTTCCTTATACTCTTCAAGGAACATCCGGATCATGGTATTTTTCATTACCATCTGGATCTATCACTAGTTGGGATATCTTCAAAGAACAATTCCTCATCAAGTTTGGTGATGATAGGTCTACGGAAACATTAATGAATGACCTGTTTAACCTTAGGGCTGAGTCAAGAGAACCTATCAAGGATTTCAATTCACGTTTCAATAAACTGTTAAACAAAATTCCTACTGCTTCCAAGCCCAGCGAAGAAGTGCGAAGTGAATGGTACATCACTACTTTACCATCCAACATAACAATCTTCATTGATAGGGCTAACAAAACAACTTTAGTAGAAAATATGAAAGAAGCAATAGCAATATAGAAACGTATTATAGCCCTTGAAAAGAAAAATGCGATAGAAGAACAAAAATCCAAGAAGGTTACTTTCAAGGAAGATCCCAAGAAAAAGCAATTGAAAGATCCATTCGATTTAGAAGGATTGCAAAAAGTTTTGAAGACCATGTCTAACAAAATGGTCGACATTAAGAAACAAGTGGCAGAAAATTCTTCTAAAAAGCCATACAAACCTTTTAAAACAAACCCTTTGACTGATTCCAAGCCCCCAAATGCTATTAAAAGTGTTGAATCAGAAGAAGAAGAAGAGTAAATCGCTACTGAAGAACAGATCGACGAAGAGGAAGTTATAAAATTACAAGGTATGTGGGATTTCATCCTCCCAGATGAAGAGGATCAAGAGGCATTCCCAGTTAGCACTCGAAATAGAAATCAAATTGATCCTCCTCAACCTACCCCTAAGACAAAGAGCGCAAGCTCGATGACTAAGGATAAAGTCGCAACCAAGAAAACGACACCTAAAGCGACTCAAACTAGCCCAGTCCAAATAGATTCATCAACTCCATCTAAAACATTGATTGTTTCGGATGAAATGGAGTATAATATCATAGAAGACATGAAAAAGAATAGGGCCAAAATCACTTTTTACGAATTGAGCAAGTTAAAACACCAGCAAAAGATACTTATGAAAGAGTTGCATGTTGTACCAGTTGCACCTTTGCCCACTGCTGTAATCTCTCAAGCTTCCCATGACATCAGGAGACCTCCAACTAATGCGATGAATAAAGTTGATCCAAACGATATCGCTTTAATTGGAGGAAGATCGAGATTTCATACTCCCCCATTTCTTCTTACTTATGAAATTTTCAATAAAAATGTGCATAATTGCTTAGTGGATTCTGGAGCTTCATCGAATATTTTACCAAAGTCAATATGTGCAAAATTTAACGTTCAACCGCAAAAATCTGTTGTGCACATATTTCAGCTAGATTGATCGCAAGTCAAAGTGATTGGTGAATTAAATCAGGTTACCATAAGGCTGTCATCCAACCCAAAGGTATGTCAAGTTATCGACATTTTAGTTGCTGATATTCCAGAATTTTGTGGCTTTATTCTTAGCAGAGATTGGTTAAAAAAACATCATGGATACTTTGCAATTAATTGGTCGCACATGTGGCTCCCTTACAATGGTAAACCAAACCAAATAAAAGTTGAGAGGGAAAGACATCAGAAACTCATAGTAACAAAACTGGAAGGAGAGAATGAACCAATAACATACAACAATAACATCATTGGCAACTACTCAGTAGATTCTTTCTTAGGAAATTTTAATGCTCATTCTTTACCTTACTTAGAACATTATGTTTTATCTCAAGTAGAAAATTTTCTCAGACAAATAGTTCTAAATGTATTAATTTTATAGATAGTCCTGTAAATAAATCTTTATTTTGGAAGTTATTTTTTGACGGTTCTAAGTCTAACAAAGGAACAGAAGCAGGATGCGTGTTAATAAGTCCAGAGGGAAATAAAACTATGCTAACTTGTAGACTCGAATTTGATTGCACCAACAATACCGCAGAATACGAGGCTTTAGTCCAAGGGTTATACAAAGCAATCGGATTAGACGTCAAATACCTTCAAGTTTTCGGAGATTATGAAATTGTAATCAGACAGGTACGTAATACTATACATTGTTTATCAGGTCATTTAAAACGTTACCAATCTTTAGTTCAAGATCTGACTGAACACTTTATAGCATTTAATATTTCATAAATTTCCAAACTCTAGAATACTAGTGCATACCTCTTGGCCAACGTAGCTTCCAAGCTCATTCCTTAAGAAGATTTCAGCCCTAATCGATTTTCAATTGAGTTAATTTTTAGACCCTCGATTCCTAATAACATTACCAATTGGAGAATTTTTAACGATGATCCTGATATTGTGAGTTTCCTCACATCTAAAGGATCCTACACCAATCAAATAATTGACGAAGACCAGCATGACCAACAATTGCAACAAGATAGCACTAACAATGCTATACCTAAGTTGGTAGTCAAGTTAGAAGACCTTTATGATTTAAAAGATCGGTTAAAAAGATCTACCAATTCAAAACTCCAAAGTTCAACTTTGAACTATGAATTAGTAAATCTAGGAATTGATACCAAACCACAAAATATCAACCTAGGCCTTGGTCTAGCTCTTGAAGAAAAATTAGCATATATTCGTCTCTTGAGACATTACAAAAGTGTCTTTTCCTGGGATTACGATGAACTCAAAACATACGACACCTCCATCATCCAACATGCTATTCCAATGATAGATGATGAAAAACTTGTGCAACAAAAATTGAGAAAGATCCATCCCAACCTAGAAAACCAGATCAAATCTGAACTTAATAAGTTATTGAAAGCCAAAATAACTTTTCTTGTCTGACACTCCAAATGGGTTTCCAATATGGTTCCCGTTAGAAAGAAGAATGGAGACATCAGAATCTGTATTGACTTTCGAAATCATAATAAAGCCTACCAAAAGGATAATTTTCCTTTGCCTCCCATGGATAATTTTCGAAATCATAATAAAGCCTACCAAAAGGATAATTTTCCTTTGCCTCACGGGATCAGAATTAATGTCATTCTTAGATGGATTTTTAGGCTACAATCAAGT